>CALNHX010002342.1:0-182855 GCA_940337035.1 Agriotes lineatus | reverse complement strand
TTTTTAGCGCATAACGACACCACAGCAAGCGATGCACGTTAACCTGAGCAGCTTATGCCTGGATTTCATTTTCCATTACATATTCGTCTGGTATAATTACAAGACGTCGAAGAATTGCTAAGACTGCTTCCCACGAGTTGCATACTGTGCATATTAACACTTCTAATTGCCTCGTGCACCATGTAACAATTTTTAAGGTGATAATATAAATGCTGGGAAGCTTTAAAAACCTTCAGACGACGTTTTAACATTAAAGAGACAGAACGTGGATCCTAATGGATCTTAGAGGGTGTTTTTAGCGCATAAAGACACCACAGCAAGCGATACACATTAACCTGATCAGCTTATGCTTGGATTTTCCATTGCCATTACATATTCGTCTGGTATAATTTCAAGACGTCGAAGAATTGCTAAGAATGTTTCCCACGAGATGCAACCTGTGCATATTAACACCTATAATTGCCTAATGCACAGAGTAACAATTTTCAAGGTAAAAATATAAATGTTGGGAGGCTATACAAACCTCGAGACGACGTTTCAATACTAAAGAGCCAGAACTTTGCTTCTAATGAGTCTTAGAAGGTATTTTTAGCGCATAAAGACACCACAGCAAGCGATGCACGTTAACCTGAGCAGCTTATGTTTGGATTTCCATTTGCCATTACATATTCGTTGGTATAATTACAAGACGTCGAAGAATTGCTAAGACTGTTTCCCACTAGTTGCAAACTGTGCATATTAACACCTATAATTGCCAAATGCACAGAGTAATATTTTCAACGTAAAAATATAAATGTTGGGAGACTATACAAACCTCGAGACGACGTTTTAACACTAAAGAGCCAGAACTTTGCTTCTAATGTGTCTTAAAAGTTGTTTTTAGCGCATAAAGACACCACAGCAAGCGATGCACGTTAACCTGAGCGGCTTATGTTTGGATTTCCATTTGCCATTACATATTCGTTGGTATAATTACAAGACGTCGAAGAATTGCTAAGACTGTTTCCCACGAGTTGCAAACTGTGCATATTAACATTTCTAATTGCCTCGTGCATCAAGTAACAATTTTCAAGTGGTAATATAAATGCTGGGAAGCTTTAAAAACCTCCAGACGACGTTTTAACATTAAAGAGACAGAACTTGGATCCTAATGGATCTTAGAGGTGTTTTTAGCGCATAGAGACACCACAGCAAGCGATACACGTTAACCTGAGCAGAGTATGCTTGGATTTTCCATTTGCCATTCCATATTCGTCTGGTATAATTACAAGACTTCGAAGAATTGCTAAGACTGTTTCCCACGAGTTGCAAACTGTGCATATTAACACCTATAATTGCCTAATGCACAGAGTAACAATTTTCAAGATAAAAATATAAATGTTCGGAGGCTATACAAACCTCGAGACGACGTTTTAACACTAAAGAGCCAGAACTTTACTCCTAATGTGTCTTAGAAGGTGTTTTTAGCGCATAAAGACACCACAGCAAGCGATACACGTTAACCTGAGCAGCTTATGCTTGGATTTTCCATTTGCCATTACATATTCGTCTGGTATAATTACAAGACTTCGAAGAATTGCTAAGACTGTTTCCCACGAGTTGCAAACTGTGCATATTAACACCTATAATTGCCTAATGCACAGAGTAACAATTTTCAAGATAAAAATATAAATGTTCGGAGGCTATACAAACCTCGAGACGACGTTTTAACACTAAAGAGCCAGAACTTTGCTTCTAATGTGTCTTAGAATGTGTTTTTAGCGCATAAAGACACCACAGCAAGCGATGCACGTTAACCTGAGCAGCTTATGCTTGGATTTCCATTTGCCATTACATATTCGTTGGTATAATTACAAGACGTCGAAGAATTGCTAAGACTGCTTCCCACGAGTTGCAAACTGTGCATATTAACACTTCTAATTGCCTCGTGCATCTAGTAACAATTTTCAAGGTGGTAATATAAATGCTGGGAAGCTTTAAAAACCTCCAGACGACGTTTTAACATTAAAGAGACAGAACTTGGATCCTAATGGATCTTAGAGGGTGTTTTTAGCGCATAAAGACACCATAGCAAGCGATACACGTTAACCTGAGCAGCTTAAGCTTGCATTTTCCATTTGCCATTACATATTCGTCTGGTATAATTATAAGACTTCGAAGAATTGCTAAGACTGTTTCCCACGAGTTGCAAACTGTGCATATTAACACCACTAATTGCCTAATGCACCAAGAAACAATTTTCAAGGTGAAAATATTAATTTTGGGATACTTTAAAAACCTCTAGAAGTCGTTTTTACACTAAAGAGACAGAACTTGGATCCTAATGTGTCTTAGAGGGTGTTTTTAGCGCATAGAGACACCACAGCAAGCGATACACGTTAACCTGAGCAGCTTATGCTTGGATTTTTCATTTGCCATTCCATATTCGTCTGGTATAATTACAAGACTTCGAAGAATTGTTAAGACTGTTTCCCACGAGTTGCAAACTGTGCATATTAACACCTATAATTGCCTAATGCACAGAGTAACAATTTTCAAGGTAAAAATATAAATGTTGGGAGGCTATACAAACCTCGAGACGACGCTTTAACACTAAAGAGCCAGAACTTGGATCCTAATGGATCTTAGAGGGTGTTTTTAGCGCATAAAGACACCACAGCAAGCGATACACGTTAACCAGAGCAGCTTATGCTTGGATTTTCCATTTTGCCATTACATATTCGTCTGGTATAATTTCAAGACGTCGAAGAATTGCTAAGAATGTTTCCCACGAGTTGCAACCTGTGCATATTAACACCTATAATTGCCTAATGCACAGAGTAACAATTTTCAAGTTAAAAATATAAATGTTGGGAGGCTATACAAACCTCGAGACGACGTTTCAACACTAAAGAGCCAGAACTTTGCTTCTAATGAGTCTTAGAAGGTGTTTTTAGCGCACAAAGACACCACAGCAAGCGATGCACGTTAACCTGAGCAGCTTATGTTTGGATTTCCATTTGCCATTACATATTCGTTGGTATAATTACAAGACGTCGAAGAATTGCTAAGACTGTTTCCCACGAGTTGCAAACTGTGCATATTAACACCTATAATTGCCCTAATGCACAGAGTAACAATTTTCAACGTAAAAATATAAATGTTGGGAGACTATACAAACCTCGAGACGACGTTTTAACACTAAAGAGCCAGAACTTTGCTTCTAATGTGTCTTAGAAGGTGTTTTTAGCGCACAAAGACACCACAGCAAGCGATGCACGTTAACCTGAGCAGCTTATGCTTGGATTTCCATTTGCCATTACATATTCGTTGGTATAATTACAAGACGTCGAAGAATTGCTAAGACTATTTCCCACGAGTTGCAACCTGTGCATATTAACACCTATAATTGCCTAATGCACAGAGTAACAATTTTCAAGGTAAAAATATAAATGTTAGGAGGCTATATAAACCTCGAGACGACGTTTTAACACTAAAGAGCCAGAACTTTGCTTCTAATGTGTCTTAGAATGTGTTTTTAGCGCATAAAGACACCACAGCAAGCGATGCACGTTAACCTGAGCAGCTTATGCTTGGATTTCCATTTGCCATTACATTTTCGTCTGGTATAATTACAAGACTTCAAAGAATTGCTAAGACTGTTTCCACGAGTTGCAAACTGTGCATATTAACACCTATAATTGCCTAATGCACAGAGTAACAATTTTCAAGGTAAAAATATAAATTTTGGGAGGCTATTGGCAACTGAATCCAAGCGCTACGCCACCATGCGGTAGAATTTTGAACTGTGTCAATGAGGTCGAAATTAAACTCGCATTCAGCTAAATGGTTTAACCTAATTATTTGTTGGCTTATTTCAAAGTTACTAATGCCAGAAACGTCTTTATACTAGGGAATATTTATTCTGGCAACTTTCTCCTCTGACTCAGACCTACAACTACCCGCCTAATGACTATTTAAATTCTTTTACTTTTATTTTAGAGCGCAGCTATAATACATTGGTACATGCCTACATTTACCTTGCTTGTTCTTGTTTTTACTAGGTTTGTTCTTGCTGAAGTTCAGTGTTTTGTTTATATTTATTAATTTATTGTTTATATTTTTAATAACGGGATATCTTAACGTAAAAATGGATCGTGAACGTGAGGGAGCTAGATTTTCTCCTGTACCAAATAAATCGAAACGGTTTTGTTGCGTGTAGGTTTGTAAATCACTATCAAAACGCGATACAACTGTGCGGTTCCATAAGTTTCCTAAAGAAGGAGAATTTGTAAAAATTAATAATCAGAAAGCAGATCGGCGAAAGGAATGGATTCGTTCACTTAGAATGGGGAAAAAAGTTACAGAAAGTATGCATGTTTGTTCTCTGCATTTTAAAAAAGAAGATTATATTCTTCCTGGTGAGTACAATACTTATTACCGTAATGATATAAATTAAAATTTATAATGCAAAACCAATAACACAAGACGTAAACGCAAAACAAGTGCTTATTTAACGCCGAAGTTTGTAGGCAAAGAGCAACGACACACAATAAATAACATGTCCAGAATTAATTAATTGTTCCCCTTCAATATAATTTCTAGAAGAAAATGTTGCTTGTGCATAATTGCAAATTTTCAGTATAGTTAATCTATCTGCCATTATCACTTTATCACGACACTTTACTTACAACCAACCGTTTGACTGACTTCTGCGCGTGTAACGAACTTATTTACTTGTACTATTGATGACTAATACGTGACTATTAAAGTATCATTAGAACATCTTTAACTACATTCCATAAGACTTAAATTCCCAAATAGTTGCTGTGTGTAACAAATACTTACCTATTAGAAATAGAAACTTTGTAAATAATGCAGCATGACTTAATAGCCATTGATGTACTCACGGCTGGTAAAATTATTTATTTTTATCAAAACAGCTGTATTAAAGTCCCATTTAAACATCTTTAATTAAAATGCATATCATGAAGACTTACAATTTCTCAATATTAGGCCCGTAAAATTATTTAAGAAAATACTAGAAATCTGTTAAATGCAGCATTGGTATATTTACGCACTACTGATTAAATTACTTATTTATGGTAAAACAGCCCTATTAAAATCCCGTTTACACATCTTTAATTAAAGTGCGTACCATGAAAGCTTAAAATATCCCAATATTATGCCCCTAAAATTATTTAAACAAATACTAAAAAACATTTAAAATCAGCGTTTAAATAGGAAAATACATAGGCTTTAAGAATCGTACCTACTTAGAGCGGCCATTTAAATAAGCTCCGCCTTCAGTTCACTTCCCAATACAAACCTCGAGACGACGTTTTAACACTAATGAGCCAGAACTTTGCTCCTAATGTGTCTTAGAAGGTGTTTTTAGCGCATAAAGACACCACAGCAAGCGATACACGTTAACCTGAGCAGCTTATGCTTGGATTTTCCATTTGCCATTACATATTCGTCTGGTATAATTACAAGACTTCGAAGAATTGCTAAGACTGTTTCCGACGAGTTGCAAACTGTGCATATTAACACCTATAATTGCCTAATGCACAGAGTAACAATTTTCAAGGTAAAAATATAAATGTTGGGAGGCTATACAAACCTCGAGACGACGTTTTAACACTAAAGAGCCAGAACTTTGCTTCTAATGTGTCTTAGAATGTGTTTTTAGCGCATAAAGACACCACAGCAAGCGATGCACGTTAACCTGAGCAGCTTATGCTTGGATTTCCATTTGCCATTACATATTCGTTGGTATAATTACAAGACGTCGAAGAATTGCTAAGACTGCTTCTCACGAGTTGCAAACTGTGCATATTAACACTTCTAATTGCCTCGTGCATCTAGTAACAATTTTTAAGGTGGTAATATAAATGCTGGGAAGCTTTAAAAACCTCCAGACGACGTTTTAACATTAAAGAGACAGAACTTGGATCCTAATGGATCTTAGAGGGTGTTTTTAGCACATAAAGACACCATAGCAAGCGATACACGTTAACCTGAGCAGCTTATGCTTGGATTTTCCATTTGCCATTACATATTCGTCTGGTATAATTATAAGACTTCGAAGAATTGCTAAGACTGTTTCCCACGAGTTGTAAACTGTGCATATTAACACCACTAATTGCCTAATGCACCAAGAAACAATTTTCAAGGTGAAAATATAAATTTTGTGAAACTTTAAAAACCTCTAGAAGTCGTTTTTACACTAAAGAGACAGAACTTGGATCCTAATGTGTCTTAGAGGATGTTTTTAGCGCATAGAGACACCACAGCAAGCGATACACGTTAACCTGAGCAGCTTATGCTTGGATTTTCCATTTGCCATTCCATATTCGTCTGGTATAATTACAAGACGTCGAAGAATTGCTAAGACTGTTTCCCACGAGTTGCAAACTGTGCATATTAACACCTATAATTGCCTAATGCACAGAGTAACAATTTTCAAGGTAAAAATATAAATGTTGGGAGGCTATACAAACCTCGAGACGACGCTTTAACACTAAAGAGCCAGAACTTTACTCCTAATGTGTCTTAGAAGGTGTTTTTAGCGCATAAAGACACCACAGCAAGCGATACACGTTAACCTGAGCAGCTTATGCTTGGATTTTCCATTTGCCATTACATATTCGTCTGTATAATTACAAGACTTCGAAGAATTGCTAAGACTGTTTCCGACGAGTTGCAAACTGTGCATATTAACACCTATAATTGCCTAATGCACAGAGTAACAATTTTCAAGATAAAAATATAAATGTTGGGAGGCTATACAAACCTCGAGACGACGTTTTAACACTAAAGAGCCAGAACTTTGCTCTTAATGTGTCTTAGAAGGTGTTTTTAGCGCATAAAGACACCACAGCAAGCGATACACGTTAACCTGAGCAGCTTATGCTTGGATTTTCCATTTGCCATTACATATTCGTCTGGTATAATTACAAGACGTCGAAGAATTGCTAAGACTATTTCCCACGTTTTGCAAACTGTGCATATTAACACTTCTAATTGCCTCGTGCACCATGTAACCATTTTTAAGGTGATAATATAGATGCTGGGAAGCTTTAAAAACCTCCAGACGACGTTTTAACATTAAAGAGACAGAACTTGGATCCTAATGGATCTTAGAGGGTGTTTTAGCGCATAAAGACACCACAGCAAGCGATACACGTTAACCTGAGCAGCTTATGCTTGGATTTTCCATTTGCCATTACATATTCGTCTGGTATAATTTCAAGACGTCGAATAATTGCTAAGAATGTTCCCACGAGTTGCAACCTGTGCATATTAACACCTATAATTGCCTAATGCACAGAGTAACAATTTTCAAGGTAAAAATATAAATGTTGGGAGGCTATACAAACCTCGAGACGACGTTTCAACACTAAAGAGCCAGAACTTTGCTTCTAATGAGTCTTAGAAGGTGTTTTTAGCGCACAAGGACACCACTGCAAGCGATGCACGTTAACCTGAGCAGCTTATGTTTGGATTTCCATTTGCCATTACATATTCGTTGGTATAATTACAAGACGTCGAAGAATTGCTAAGACTGTTTCCCACGAGTTGCAAACTGTGCATATTAACACCTATAATTGCCTAATGCACAGAGTAACAATTTTCAACGTAAAAATATAAATGTTGGGAGACTATACAAACCCCTCGAGACGACGTTTAACACTAAAGAGCCAGAACTTTGCTTCGAATGTGTCTTAGAAGGTGTTTTTAGCGCATAAAGACACCACAGCAAGCGATGCACGTTAACCTGAGAAGCTATGCTTGGATTTCCATTTGCCATTACATATTCGTTGGTATAATTACAAGACGTCGAAGAATTGCTAAGACTATTTCCCACGAGTTGCAACCTGTGCATATTAACACCTATAATTGCCTAATGCACAGAGTAACAATTTTCAAGGTAAAAATATAAATGTTAGGAGGCTATACAAACCTCGAGACGACGTTTTAACACTAAAGAGCCAGAACTTTGCTTCTAATGTGTCTTAGAATGTGTTTTTAGCGCATAAAGACACCACAGCAAGCGATGCACGTTAACCTGAGCAGCTTATGCTTGGATTTCCACTTGCCATTACATTTTCGTCTGGTCTAATTACAAGACTTCGAAGAATTGCTAAGACTGTTTCCCACGAGTTGCAAACTGTGCATATTAACACCTATAATTGCCTAATGCACAGAGTAACAATTTTCAAGGTAAAAATATAAATGTTGGAAGGCTATACAAACCTCGAGACGACGTTTTATCACTAAAGAGCCAGAACTTTGCTCTTAATGTGTCTTAGAAGGTGTTTTTAGCGCATAAAGACACCACAGCAAGCGATGCACGTTAACCTGAGCAGCTTATGCTTGGATTTCCATTTGCCATTACATATTAGTTGGTATAATTACAAGACGTCGAAGAATTGCTAAGACTGCTTCCACGAGTTGCAAACTGTGCATATTAACACTTCTAATTGCCTCGTGCATCAAGTAACAATTTTCAAGGTGGTAATATAAATGCTGGAAAGCTTTAAAAACCTCCAGACGACGTTTTAACATTAAAGAGACAGAACTTTGCTCCTAATGTGTCTTAGAAGGTGTTTTTAGCGCATAAAGACACCACAGCAAGCGATACACGTTAACCTGAGCAGCTTATGCTTGGATTTTCCATTTGCCATTACATATTCGTCTGGTATAATTACGAGACTTCGAAGAATTGCTAAGACTGTTTCCCACGAGTTGGAAACTGTGCATATTAACACCTATAATTGCCTAATGCACAGAGTAACCATTTTCAAGGTAAAAATATAAATGTTGGGAGGCTATACAAACCTCGAGACGACGTTTTAACACTAAAGAGCCAGAACTTTGCTCCTAATGTGTCTTAGAAGGTGTTTTTAGCGCATAAAGACACCACAGCAAGCGATACACGTTAACCTGAGCAGCTTATGCTTGGATTTTCCATTTGCCATTACATTTTCGTCTGGTATAAATACAAGACTTCGAAGAATTGCTAAGACTGTTTCCCACGAGTTGCAAACTGTGCATATTAACACCTATAATTGCCTAATGCACAGAGTAATAATTTTCAAGGTAAAAATATAAATGTTGGGAGGCTATACAAACCTCGAGACGACGTTTTAACACTAAAGAGCCAGAACTTTGCTCCTAATGTGTCTTAGAAGGTGTTTTTTACCGCATAAAGACACCACAGCAAGCGATACACGTTAACCTGAGCAGCTTATGCTTGGATTTTCCATTTGCCATTACATTTACGTCTGGTATAATTAAAAGACTTCGAAGAATTGCTAAGACTGTTTCCCACGAGTTGCAAACTGTGCATATTAACACCTATAATTGCATAATGCACAGAGTAACAATTTTCAAGGTAAAAATATAAATGTTGGAAGGCTATACAAACCTCGAGACGACGTTTTATCACTAAAGAGCCAGAACTTTGCTCTTAATGTGTCTTAGAAGGTGTTTTTAGCGCATAAAGACACCACAGCAAGCTATGCACGTTAACCTGAGCAGTTTATGCTTGGATTTCCATTTGCCATTACATATTCGTTGGTATAATTACAAGACGTCGAAGAATTGCTAAGACTGCTTCCCACGAGTTGCAAACTGTGCATATTAACACTTCTAATTGCCTCGTGCATCAAGTAACAATTTTCAAGGTGGTAATATAAATGGTGGGAAGCTTTAAAAACCTCCAGACGACGTTTTTAACATTAAAGATACAGAACTTGGATCCTAATGGATCTTAGAGGGTGTTTTTAGCGCATAAAGACACCACAGCAAGCGATACACGTTAACCTGAGCAGCTTATGCTTGGATTTTCCATTTGCCCTTACATATTCGTCTGGTATAATTACAAGACTTCGAAGAATTGCTAAGACTGTTTCCCACGAGTTGAAAACTGTGCATATTAACACCTATAATTGCCTAATGCACAGAGTAACAATTTTCAAGGTAAAAATATAAATGTTGGGAGGCTATACAAACCTCGAGACGACGTTTTAACACTAAAGAGCCAGAACTTTGCTTCTAATGTGTCTTAGAATGGGTTTTTAGCGCATAAAGACACCACAGCAAGCGATACACGTTAACCTGAGCAGCTTATGCTTGGATTTCCATTTGCCATTACATATTCGTTGGTATAATTACAAGACGTCGAAGAATTGCTAAGACTGCTTCCCACGAGTTGCAAACTGTGCATATTAACACTTCTAATTGCCTCGTGCATCTAGTAACAATTTTCAAGGTGGTAATATAAATGCTGGGAAGCTTTAAAAACCTCCAGACGACGTTTTAACATTAAAGAGACACAACTTGGATCCTAATGGATCTTAGAGGGTGTTTTTAGCGCATAAAGACACCACAGCAAGCGATACACGTTAACCTGAGCAGCTTATGCTTGGATTTTCCATTTGCCATTACATATTCGTCTGGTATAATTACAAGACTTCGAAGAATTGCTAAGACTGTTTCCCACGAGTTGCAAACTGTGCATATTAACACCTATAATTGCCTAATGCACAGAGTAACAATTTTCAAGGTAAAAATATAAATGTTGGGAGGCTATACAAACCTCGAGACGACGATTTAACACTAAAGAGCCAGAACTTTGCCCTTAATGTGTGTTAGAAGGTGTTTTTAGCGCATAAAGACACCACAGCAAGCGATGCACGTTAACCTGAGCAGCTTATGCTTGGATTTCCATTTGCCATTACATACTCGTTGGTATAATTACAAGACGTCGAAGAATTGCTAAGACTGCTTCCCACGAGTTGCAAACTGTCATATTAACACTTCTAATTGCCTCGTGCATCAAGTAACAATTTTCAAGGTGGTAATATAAATGCTGGGAAGCTTTAAAAACCTCCAGACGACGTTTTGACATTAAAGAGACAGAACTTGATCCGAATTGATCTTAGAGGGTGTTTTTAGCGCATAAAGACACCACAGCAAGCGATACACGTTAACCTGAGCAGCTTATGCTTGGATTTTCCATTTGCCATTACATATTCGTCTGGTATAATTACAAGACGTCGAAGAATTGCTAAGACTATTTCCCACGTGTTGCAACCTGTGCATATTAACACCTATAATTGCCTAATGCACAGAGTAACAATTTTCAAGGTAAAAATATAAATGTTCGGAGGCTATACAAACCTCGAGACGACGTTTTAACACTAAAGAGCCAGAACTTTGCTTCTAATGTGTCTTAGAATGTGTTTTTAGCGCATAAAGACACCACAGCAAGCGATGCACGTTAACCTGAGCAGCTTATGCTTGGATTTCCATTTGCCATTACATATTCGTTGGTATAATTACAAGACGTCGAAGAATTGCTAAGACTGCATCCCACGAGTTGCAAACTGTGCATATTAACACTTCTAATTGCCTCGTGCATCTAGTAACAATTTTCAAGGCGGTAATATAAATGCTGGGAAGCTTTAAAAACCTCCAGACGACGTTTTAACATTAAAGAGATAGAACTTGGATCCTAATGGATTTTAGAGGCTGTTTTTAGCGCATATAGACACCACAGCAAGCGATACACGTTAACCTGAGCAGCTTATGCTTGATTTTCCATTTGCCATTACTGGTATAATTACAAGACTTCGAAGAATTGCTAAGACTGTTTAACACGAGTTGCAAATTGTGCATATTAACACCTATAATTGCCTAATGCACAGAGTAACAATTTTCAAGGTAAAAATATAAATGTTGGAGGCTATACAAACCTCGAGACGACGTTTTAACACTAAAGAGCCAGAACTTTGCTCCTAATGTGTCTTAGAAGGTGTTTTTAGCGCATAAAGACACCACAGCCAGCGATACACATTAACCTGAGCAGCTTATGCTTGGATTTTCCATTTGCCATTACATTTACGTCTGGTATAATTAAAAGACTTCGAAGAATTGCTAAGACTGTTTCCCACGAGTTGCAAACTGTGCATATTAACACCTATAATTGCATAATGCACAGAGTAACAATTTTCAAGGTAAAATATAAATGTTGGAAGGCTATACAAACCTCGAGACGACGTTTTATCACTAAAGAGCCAGAACTTTGCTCTTAATGTGTCTCAGAAGGTGTTTCTAGCGCATAAAGACACCACAGCAAGCGATGCACGTTAACCTGAGCTGTTTATGCTTGGATTTCCATTTGCCATTACATATTCGTCTGGTATAATTACAAGACGTCGAAGAATTGCTAAGACTGCTTCCCACGAGTTGCAAACTGTGCATATTAACACTTCTAATTGCCTCGTGCATCAAGTAACAATTTTCAAGGTGGTAATATAAATGCTGGGAAGCTTTAAAAACCTCCAGACGACGTTTTAACATTAAAGATACAGAACTTGTATCCTAATGGATCTTAGAGGGTGTTTTTAGCGCATAAAGACACCACAGCAAGCGATACACGTTAACCTGAGCAGCTTATGCTTGGATTTTCCATTTGCCATTACATATTCGTCTGGTATAATTACAAGACTTCGAAGAATTGCTAAGACTGTTTCCCACGAGTTGAAAACTGAGCATATTAACACCTATAATTGCCTAATGCACAGAGTAACAATTTTCAAGGTAAAAATATAAATGTTAGGAGGCTATACAAACCTCGAGACGACGTTTTAACACTAAAGAGCCAGAACTTTGCTTCTAATGTATCTTAGAATGGGTTTTTGGCGCATAAAGACACCACAGCAAGCGATGCACGTTAACCTGAGCAGCTTATGCTTGGATTTCCATTTGCCATTACATATTCGTTGGTATAATTACAAGACGTCGTAGAATTGCTAAGACTGCATCCCACGAGTTGCAAACTGTGCATATTAACACTTCTAATTGCCTCGTGCATCTAGTAACAATTTTCAAGGTGGTAATATAAATGTTGGGAAGCTTTAAAAACCTCCAGACGACGTTTTAACATTAAAGAGACACAACTTGGATCCTAATGGATCTTAGATGGTGTTTTTAGCGCATAAAGACACCACAGCAAGCGATACACGTTAACCTGAGCAGCTTATGCTTGGATTTTCCATTTGCCATTACATATTCGTCTGGTATAATTACAAGACTTCGAAGAATTGCTAAGACTGTTTCCCACGAGTTGCAAACTGTGCATATTAACACCTATAATTGCCTAATGCACAGAGTAACAATTTTCAAGGTAAAAATATAAATGTTGGGAGGCTATACAAACCTCGAGACGACGTTTTAACACTAAAGAGCCAGAACTTTGCCCTTATGTGTGTTAGAAGGTGTTTTTAGCGCATAAAGACACCACAGCAAGCGATGCACGTTAACCTGAGCAGCTTATGCTTGGATTTCCATTTGCCATTACATACTCGTTGGTATAATTACAAGACGTCGAAGAATTGCTAATACTGCTTCCCACGAGTTGCAAACTGTGCATATTAACACTTCTAATTGCCTCGTGCATCAAGTAACAATTTTCAAGGTGGTAATATAAATGCTGGGAAGCTTTAAAAACCTCCAGACGACGTTTTGACATTAAAGAGACAGAACTTGGATCCGAATGGATCTTAGAGGGTGTTTTTAGCGCATAAAGACACCACAGCAAGCAATACACGTTAACCTGAGCAGCTTATGCTTGGATTTTCCATTTGCCATTACATATTCGTCTGGTATAATTACAAGACGTCGAAGAATTGCTAAGACTATTTCCCACGTGTTGCAACCTGTGCATATTAACACCTATAATTGCCTAATGCACAGAGTAACAATTTTCAAGGTAAAAATATAAATGTTCGGAGGCTATACAAACCTCGAGACGACGTTTTAACACTAAAGAGCCAGAACTTTGCTTCTAATGTGTCTTAGAATGTGTTTTTAGCGCATAAAGACACCACAGCAAGCGATGCACGTTAACCTGAGCAGCTTATGCTTGGATTTCCATTTGCCATTACATATTCGTTGGTATAATTACAAGACGTCGAAGAATTGCTAAGACTGCATCCCACGAGTTGCAAACTGTGCATATTAACACTTCTAATTGCCTCGTGCATCTAGTAACAATTTTCAAGGTGGTAATATAAATGCTGGGAAGCTTTTAAAAACCTCCAGACGACGTTTTAACATTAAAGAGACACAACTTGGATCCTAATGGATCTTAGATGGTGTTTTTAGCGCATAAAGACACCACAGCAAGCGATACACGTTAACCTGAGCAGCTTATGCTTGGATTTCCATTTGCCATTACATATTCGTTGGTATAATTACAAGACGTCGAAGAATTGCTAAGACTGCATCCCACCAGTTGCAAACTGTGCATATTAACACTTCTAATTGCCTCGTGCATCTAGTAACAATTTTCAAGGTGGTAATATAAATGCTGGGAAGCTTTAAAAACCTCCAGACGACGTTTTAACATTAAAGAGACAGAACTTGGATCCTAATGGATTTTAGAGGCTGTTTTTAGCGCATAAAGACACCACAGCAAGCGATACACGTTAACCTGAGCAGCTTATGCTTGGATTTTCCATTTGCCATTACTGGTATAATTACAAGACTTCGAAGAATTGCTAAGACTGTTTCCCACGAGTTGCAAACTGTGCATATTAACACCTATAATTGCCTAATGCACAGAGTAACAATTTTCAAGGTAAAAATATAAATGTTGGGAGGCTATACAAACCTCGAGACGACGTTTTAACACTAAAGAGCCAGAGCTTTGCTCCTAATGTGTCTTAGAAGGTGTTTTTAGCGCATAAAGACACCACAGCAAGCGATACACGTTAACCTGAGCAGCTTATGCTTGGATTTTCCATTTGCCATTACATTTACGTCTGGTATAATTAAAAGACTTCGAAGAATTGCTAAGACTGTTTCCCACGAGTTGCAAACTGTGCATATTAACACCTATAATTGCATAATGCACAGAGTAACAATTTTCAAGGTAAAAATATAAATGTTGGAAGGCTATACAAACCTCGAGACGACGTTTTATCACTAAAGAGCCAGAACTTTGCTCTTAATGTGTCTCAGAAGGTGTTTCTAGCGCATAAAGACACCACAGCAAGCGATGCACGTTAACCTGAGCTGTTTATGCTTGGATTTCCATTTGCCATTACATATTCGTCTGGTATAATTACAAGACGTCGAAGAATTGCTAAGACTGCTTCCCACGAGTTGCAAACTGTGCATATTAACACTTCTAATTGCCTCGTGCATCAAGTAACAATTTTCAAGGTGGTAATATAAATGCTGGGAAGCTTTAAAAACCTCCAGACGACGTTTTAACATTAAAGATACAGAACTTGTATCCTAATGGATCTTAGAGGGTGTTTTTAGCGCATAAAGACACCACAGCAAGCGATACACGTTAACCTGAGCAGCTTATGCTTGGATTTTCCATTTGCCATTACATATTCGTCTGGTATAATTACAAGACTTCGAAGAATTGCTAAGACTGTTTCCCACGAGTTGAAAACTGAGCATATTAACACCTATAATTGCCTAATGCACAGAGTAACAATTTTCAAGGTAAAAATATAAATGTTAGGAGGCTATACAAACCTCGAGACGACGTTTTAACACTAAAGAGCCAGAACTTTGCTTCTAATGTATCTTAGAATGGGTTTTTGGCGCATAAAGACACCACAGCAAGCGATGCACGTTAACCTGAGCAGCTTATGCTTGGATTTCCATTTGCCATTACATATTCGTTGGTATAATTACAAGACGTCGTAGAATTGCTAAGACTGCATCCCACGAGTTGCAAACTGTGCATATTAACACTTCTAATTGCCTCGTGCATCTAGTAACAATTTTCAAGGTGGTAATATAAATGTTGGGAAGCTTTAAAAACCTCCAGACGACGTTTTAACATTAAAGAGACACAACTTGGATCCTAATGGATCTTAGATGGTGTTTTTAGCGCATAAAGACACCACAGCAAGCGATACACGTTAACCTGAGCAGCTTATGCTTGGATTTTCCATTTGCCATTACATATTCGTCTGGTATAATTACAAGACTTCGAAGAATTGCTAAGACTGTTTCCCACGAGTTGCAAACTGTGCATATTAACACCTATAATTGCCTAATGCACAGAGTAACAATTTTCAAGGTAAAAATATAAATGTTGGGAGGCTATACAAACCTCGAGACGACGTTTTAACACTAAAGAGCCAGAACTTTGCCCTTAATGTGTGTTAGAAGGTGTTTTTAGCGCATAAAGACACCACAGCAAGCGATGCACGTTAACCTGAGCAGCTTATGCTTGGATTTCCATTTGCCATTACATACTCGTTGGTATAATTACAAGACGTCGAAGAATTGCTAAGACTGCTTCCCACGAGTTGCAAACTGTGCATATTAACACTTCTAATTGCCTCGTGCATCAAGTAACAATTTTCAAGGTGGTAATATAAATGCTGGGAAGCTTTAAAAACCTCCAGACGACGTTTTGACATTAAAGAGACAGAACTTGGATCCGAATGGATCTTAGAGGGTGTTTTTAGCGCATAAAGACACCACAGCAAGCAATACACGTTAACCTGAGCAGCTTATGCTTGGATTTTCCATTTGCCATTACATATTCGTCTGGTATAATTACAAGACGTCGAAGAATTGCTAAGACTATTTCCCACGTGTTGCAACCTGTGCATATTAACACCTATAATTGCCTAATGCACAGAGTAACAATTTTCAAGGTAAAAATATAAATGTTCGGAGGCTATACAAACCTCGAGACGACGTTTTAACACTAAAGAGCCAGAACTTTGCTTCTAATGTGTCTTAGAATGTGTTTTTAGCGCATAAAGACACCACAGCAAGCGATGCACGTTAACCTGAGCAGCTTATGCTTGGATTTCCATTTGCCATTACATATTCGTTGGTATAATTACAAGACGTCGAAGAATTGCTAAGACTGCATCCCACGAGTTGCAAACTGTGCATATTAACACTTCTAATTGCCTCGTGCATCTAGTAACAATTTTCAAGGTGGTAATATAAATGCTGGGAAGCTTTAAAAACCTCCAGACGACGTTTTAACATTAAAGAGACACAACTTGGATCCTAATGGATCTTAGATGGTGTTTTTAGCGCATAAAGACACCACAGCAAGCGATACACGTTAACCTGAGCAGCTTATGCTTGGATTTCCATTTGCCATTACATATTCGTCTGGTATAATTACAAGACGTCGAAGAATTGCTAAGACTGCATCCCACCAGTTGCAAACTGTGCATATTAACACTTCTAATTGCCTCGTGCATCTAGTAACAATTTTCAAGGTGGTAATATAAATGCTGGGAAGCTTTAAAAACCTCCAGACGACGTTTTAACATTAAAGAGACAGAACTTGGATCCTAATGGATTTTAGAGGCTGTTTTTAGCGCATAAAGACACCACAGCAAGCGATACACGTTAACCTGAGCAGCTTATGCTTGGATTTTCCATTTGCCATTACTGGTATAATTACAAGACTTCGAAGAATTGCTAAGACTGTTTCCCACGAGTTGCAAACTGTGCATATTAACACCTATAATTGCCTAATGCACAGAGTAACAATTTTCAAGGTAAAAATATAAATGTTGGGAGGCTATACAAACCTCGAGACGACGTTTTAACACTAAAAAGCCAGAGCTTTGCTCCTAATGTGTCTTAGAAGGTGTTTTTAGCGCATAAAGACACCACAGCAAGCGATACACGTTAACCTGAGCAGCTTATGCTTGGATTTTCCATTTGCCATTACATTTACGTCTGGTATAATTAAAAGACTTCGAAGAATTGCTAAGACTGTTTCCCACGAGTTGCAAACTGTGCATATTAACACCTATAATTGCATAATGCACAGAGTAACAATTTTCAAGGTAAAAATATAAATGTTGGAAAGCTATACAAACCTCGAGACGACGTTTTATCACTAAAGAGCCAGAACTTTGCTCTTAATGTGTATTAGAAGGTGTTTTTAGCGCATAAAGACACCACAGCAAGCGATGCACGTTAACCTGAACAGTTTATGCTTGGATTTCCATTTGCCATTACATATTCGTTGGTATAATTACAAGACGTCGAAGAATTGCTAAGACTGCTTCCCACGAGTTGCAAACTGTGCATATTAACACTTCTAATTGCCTCGTGCATCAAGTAACAATTTTCAAGGTGGTAATATAAATGCTGGGAAGCTTTAAAAACCTCCAGACGACGTTTTAACATTAAAGAGACAGAACTTGGATCCTAATGGATCTTAGAGGGTGTTTTTAGCGCATAAAGACACCACAGCAAGCGATACACGTTAACCTGAGCAGCTTATGCTTGGATTTTCCATTTGCCATTACATATTCGTCTGGTATAATTACAAGACTTCGAAGAATTGCTAAGACTGTTTCCCACGAGTTGAAAACTGTGCATATTAACACCTATAATTGCCTAATGCACAGAGTAACAATTTTCAAGGTAAAAATATAAATGTTGGGAGGCTATACAAACCTCGAGACGACGTTTTAACACTAAAGAGCCAGAACTTTGCTTTTAATGTGTTTTAGAATGTGTTTTTAGCGCATAAGGACACCACAGCAAGCGATGAACGTTAACCTGAGCAGCTTATGCTTGGATTTCCATTTGTCATTACATATTCGTTGGTATAATTACAAGACGTCGAAGAATTGCTAAGACTGCTTCCCACGAGTTGCAAACTGTGCATATTAACACTTCTAATTGCCTCGTGCATCTAGTAACAATTTTCAAGGTGGTAATATAAATGCTGGGAAGCTTTAAAAACCTCCAGACGACGTTTTAACATTAAAGAGACAGAACTTGGATCCTAATGGATCTTAGAGGGTGTTTTTAGCGCATAAAGACACCACAGCAAGCGATACATGTTAACCTGAGCAGCTTATGCTTGGATTTTCCATTTGCCATTACATATTCGTCTGGTATAATTACAAGACTTCGAAGAATTGCTAAGACTGTTTCCCACGAGTTGCAAACTGTGCATATTAACACCTATAATTGCCTAATGCACAGAGTAACAATTTTCAAGGTAAAAATATAAATGTTCGGAAGCTATACAAACCTCGAGACGACGTTTTAACACTAAAGAGCCAGAACTTTGCTTCTAATGTGTCTTAGAATGTGTTTTTAGCGCATAAAGACACCACAGCAAGCGATGCACGTTAACCTGAGCAGCTTATGCTTGGATTTCCATTTGCCATTACATACTCGTTGGTATAATTACAAGACGTCGAAGAATTGCTAAGACTGCTTCCCACGAGTTGCAAACTGTGCATATTAACACTTCTAATTGCCTCGTGCATCAAGTAACAATTTTCAAGGTGGTAATATAAATGCTGGGAAGCTTTAAAAACCTCCAGACGACGTTTTGACATTAAAGAGACAGAACTTGGATCCTAATGGATCTTAGAGGGTGTTTTTAGCGCATAAAGACACCACAGCAAGCGATACACGTTAACCTGAGCTGCTTATGCTTGGATTTTCCATTTGCCATTACATATTCGTCTGGTATAATTACAAGACGTCGAAGAATTGCTAAGACTATTTCCCACGAGTTGCAACCTGTGCATATTAACACCTATAATTGCCTAATGCACAGAGTAAAAATTTTCAAGGTAAAAATATAAATGTTGGGAGGCTATACAAACCTCGAGACGACGATTTAACATTAAAGAGCCAGAACTTTGCTCTTAATGTGTCTTAGAAGGTGTTTTTAGCGCATAAAGACACCACAGCAAGCGATGCACGTTAACCTGAGCAGCTTATGCTTGGATTTCCATTTGCCATTACATACTCGTTGGTATAATTACAAGACGTCGAAGAATTGCTAAGACTGCTTCCCACGAGTTGCAAACTGTGCATATTAACACTTCTAATTGCCTCGTGCATCAAGTAACAATTTTCAAGGTGGTAATATAAATGCTGGGAAGCTTTAAAAACCTCCAGACGACGTTTTGACATTAAAGAGACAGAACTTGGATCCTAATGGATCTTAGAGGGTGTTTTTAGCGCATAAAGACACCACAGCAAGCGATACACGTTAACCTGAGCTGCTTATGCTTGGATTTTCCATTTGCCATTACATATTCGTCTGGTATAATTACAAGACGTCGAAGAATTGCTAAGACTATTTCCCACGAGTTGCAACCTGTGCATATTAACACCTATAATTGCCTAATGCACAGAGTAACAATTTTCAAGGTAAAAATATAAATGTTCGGAGGCTATACAAACCTCGAGACGACGTTTTAACACTAAAGAGCCAGAACTTTGCTTCTAATGTGTCTTAGAATGTGTTTTTAGCGCATAAAGACACCACAGCAAGCGATGCACGTTAACCTGAGCAGCTTATGCTTGGATTTCCATTTGCCATTACATACTCGTTGGTATAATTTCAAGACGTTAAAGAATTGCTAAGACTGCTTGCCACGAGTTGCAAACTGTGCATATTAACACTTCTAATTGCCTCGTGCATCTAGTAACAATTTTCAAGGTGGTAATATAAATGCTGGGAAGCTTTAAAAACCTCCAGGCGACGTTTTAACATTAAAGAGACAGAACTTGGATCCTAATGGATTTTAGAGGCTGTTTTTAGCGCATAAAGACACCACAGCAACCGATACACGTTAACCTGAGCAGCTTATGCTTGGATTTTCCATTTGCCATTACTGGTATAATTACAAGACTTCGAAGAATTGCTAAGACTGTTTCCCACGAGTTGCAAACTGTGCATATTAACACCTATAATTGCCTAATGCACAGAGTAACAATTTTCAAGGTAAAAATATAAATGTTGGGAGGCTATACAAACCTCGAGACGACGTTTTAACACTAAAGAGCCAGAACTTTGCTCCTAATGTGTCTTAGAAGGTGTTTTTAGCGCATAAAGACACCACAGCAAGCGATACACGTTAACCTGAGCAGCTTATGCTTGGATTTTCCATTTGCCATTACATTTACGTCTGGTATAATTAAAAGACTTCGAAGAATTGCTAAGACTGTTTCCCACGAGTTGCAAACTGTGCATATTAACACCTATAATTGCATAATGCACAGAGTAACAATTTTCAAGGTAAAAATATAAATGTTGGAAAGGTCTACAAACCTCGAGACGACGTTTTATCACTAAAGAGCCAGAACTTTGCTCTTAATGTGTCTTAGAAGGTGTTTTTAGCGCATAAAGACACCACAGCAAGCGATGCACGTTAACCTGAACAGTTTATGCTTGGATTTCCATTTGCCATTACATATTCGTTGGTATAATTACAAGACGTCGAAGAATTGCTAAGACTGCTTCCCACGAGTTGCAAACTGTGCATATTAACACTTCTAATTGCCTCGTGCATCAAGTAACAATTTTCAAGGTGGTAATATAAATGCTGGGAAGCTTTAAAAACCTCCAGACGACGTTTTAACATTAAAGAGACAGAACTTGGATCCTAATGGATCTTAGAGGGTGTTTTTAGCGCATAAAGACACCACAGCAAGCGATACACGTTAACCTGAGCAGCTTATGCTTGGATTTTCCATTTGCCATTACATATTCGTCTGGTATAATTACAAGACTTCGAAGAATTGCTAAGACTGTTTCCCACGAGTTGAAAACTGTGCATATTAACACCTATAATTGCCTAATGCACAGAGTAACAATTTTCAAGGTAAAAATATAAATGTTGGGAGGCTATACAAACCTCGAGACGACGTTTTAACACTAAAGAGCCAGAACTTTGCTTTTAATGTGTCTTAGAATGTGTTTTTAGCGCATAAGGACACCACAGCAAGCGATGAACGTTAACCTGAGCAGCTTATGCTTGGATTTCCATTTGCCATTACATATTCGTTGGTATAATTACAAGACGTCGAAGAATTGCTAAGACTGCTTCCCACGAGTTGCAAACTGTGCATATTAACACTTCTAATTGCCTCGTGCATCTAGTAACAATTTTCAAGGTGGTAATATAAATGCTGGGAAGCTTTAAAAACCTCCAGACGACGTTTTAACATTAAAGAGACAGAACTTGGATCCTAATGGATCTTAGAGGGTGTTTTTAGCGCATAAAGACACCACAGCAAGCGATACACGTTAACCTGAGCAGCTTATGCTTGGATTTTCCATTTGCCATTACATATTCGTCTGGTATAATTACAAGACTTCGAAGAATTGCTAAGACTGTTTCCCACGAGTTGCAAACTGTGCATATTAACACCTATAATTGCCTAATGCACAAAGTAACAATTTTCAAGGTAAAAATATAAATGTTCGGAGGCTATACAAACCTCGAGACGACGTTTTAACACTAAAGAACCAGAACTTTGCTTCTAATGTGTCTTAGAATGTGTTTTTAGCGCATAAAGACACCACAGCAAGCAATGCACGTTAACCTGAGCAGCTTATGCTTGGATTTCCATTTGCCATTACATACTCGTTGGTATAATTACAAGACGTCGAAGAATTGCTAAGACTGCTTCCCACGAGTTGCAAACTGTGCATATTAACACTTCTAATTGCCTCGTGCATCAAGTAACAATTTTCAAGTTGGTAATATAAATGCTGGGAAGCTTTAAAAACCTCCAGACGACGTTTTGACATTAAAGAGACAGAACTTGGATCCTAATGGATCTTAGAGGGTGTTTTTAGCGCATAAAGACACCACAGCAACCGATACACGTTAACCTGAGCAGCTTATGCTTGGATTTTCCATTTGCCATTACTGGTATAATTACAAGACTTCGAAGAATTGCTAAGACTGTTTCCCACGAGTTGCAAACTGTGCATATTAACACCTATAATTGCCTAATGCACAGAGTAACAATTTTCAAGGTAAAAATATAAATGTTGGGAGGCTATACAAACCTCGAGACGACGTTTTAACACTAAAGAGCCAGAACTTTGCTCCTAATGTGTCTTAGAAGGTGTTTTTAGCGCATAAAGACACCACAGCAAGCGATACACGTTAACCTGAGCAGCTTATGCTTGGATTTTCCATTTGCCATTACATTTACGTCTGGTATAATTAAAAGACTTCGAAGAATTGCTAAGACTGTTTCCCACGAGTTGCAAACTGTGCATATTAACACCTATAATTGCATAATGCACAGAGTAACAATTTTCAAGGTAAAAATATAAATGTTGGAAAGGTCTACAAACCTCGAGACGACGTTTTATCACTAAAGAGCCAGAACTTTGCTCTTAATGTGTCTTAGAAGGTGTTTTTAGCGCATAAAGACACCACAGCAAGCGATGCACGTTAACCTGAACAGTTTATGCTTGGATTTCCATTTGCCATTACATATTCGTTGGTATAATTACAAGACGTCGAAGAATTGCTAAGACTGCTTCCCACGAGTTGCAAACTGTGCATATTAACACTTCTAATTGCCTCGTGCATCAAGTAACAATTTTCAAGGTGGTAATATAAATGCTGGGAAGCTTTAAAAACCTCCAGACGACGTTTTAACATTAAAGAGACAGAACTTGGATCCTAATGGATCTTAGAGGGTGTTTTTAGCGCATAAAGACACCACAGCAAGCGATACACGTTAACCTGAGCAGCTTATGCTTGGATTTTCCATTTGCCATTACATATTCGTCTGGTATAATTACAAGACTTCGAAGAATTGCTAAGACTGTTTCCCACGAGTTGAAAACTGTGCATATTAACACCTATAGTTGCCTAATGCACAGAGTAACAATTTTCAAGGTAAAAATATAAATGTTGGGAGGCTATACAAACCTCGAGACGACGTTTTAACACTAAAGAGCCAGAACTTTGCTTTTAATGTGTCTTAGAATGTGTTTTTAGCGCATAAGGACACCACAGCAAGCGATGAACGTTAACCTGAGCAGCTTATGCTTGGATTTCCATTTGCCATTACATATTCGTTGGTATAATTACAAGACGTCGAAGAATTGCTAAGACTGCTTCCCACGAGTTGCAAACTGTGCATATTAACACTTCTAATTGCCTCGTGCATCTAGTAACAATTTTCAAGGTGGTAATATAAATGCTGGGAAGCTTTAAAAACCTCCAGACGACGTTTTAACATTAAAGAGACAGAACTTGGATCCTAATGGATCTTAGAGGGTGTTTTTAGCGCATAAAGACACCACAGCAAGCGATACACGTTAACCTGAGCAGCTTATGCTTGGATTTTCCATTTGCCATTACATATTCGTCTGGTATAATTACAAGACTTCGAAGAATTGCTAAGACTGTTTCCCACGAGTTGCAAACTGTGCATATTAACACCTATAATTGCCTAATGCACAAAGTAACAATTTTCAAGGTAAAAATATAAATGTTCGGAGGCTATACAAACCTCGAGACGACGTTTTAACACTAAAGAACCAGAACTTTGCTTCTAATGTGTCTTAGAATGTGTTTTTAGCGCATAAAGACACCACAGCAAGCAATGCACGTTAACCTGAGCAGCTTATGCTTGGATTTTCCATTTGCCATTACATATTCGTCTGGTATAATGACAAA
The DNA here is from genome assembly GCA_940337035.1 of Agriotes lineatus. Lineage (NCBI taxonomy): Eukaryota > Metazoa > Arthropoda > Insecta > Coleoptera > Elateridae > Agriotes > Agriotes lineatus. Next base: position 158,376 of record CALNHX010002342.1, on the reverse strand, counting down.
ACGTCGAAGAATTGCTAAGACTGTTTCCCACGAGTTGCAAACTGTGCATATTAACACCTATAATTGCCTAATGCACAGAGTAACAATTTTCAAGGTAAAAATATAAATGTTCGGAAGCTATACAAACCTCGAGACGACGTTTTAACACTAAAGAGCCAGAACTTTGCTTCTAATGTGTCTTAGAATGTGTTTTTAGCGCATAAAGACACCACAGCAAGCGATGCACGTTAACCTGAGCAGCTTATGCTTGGATTTCCATTTGCCATTACATACTCGTTGGTATAATTACAAGACGTCGAAGAATTGCTAAGACTGCTTCCCACGAGTTGCAAACTGTGCATATTAACACTTCTAATTGCCTCGTGCATCAAGTAACAATTTTCAAGGTGGTAATATAAATGCTGGGAAGCTTTAAAAACCTCCAGACGACGTTTTGACATTAAAGAGACAGAACTTGGATCCTAATGGATCTTAGAGGGTGTTTTTAGCGCATAAAGACACCACAGCAAGCGATACACGTTAACCTGAGCTGCTTATGCTTGGATTTTCCATTTGCCATTACATATTCGTCTGGTATAATTACAAGACGTCGAAGAATTGCTAAGACTATTTCCCACGAGTTGCAACCTGTGCATATTAACACCTATAATTGCCTAATGCACAGAGTAAAAATTTTCAAGGTAAAAATATAAATGTTGGGAGGCTATACAAACCTCGAGACGACGATTTAACATTAAAGAGCCAGAACTTTGCTCTTAATGTGTCTTAGAAGGTGTTTTTAGCGCATAAAGACACCACAGCAAGCGATGCACGTTAACCTGAGCAGCTTATGCTTGGATTTCCATTTGCCATTACATACTCGTTGGTATAATTACAAGACGTCGAAGAATTGCTAAGACTGCTTCCCACGAGTTGCAAACTGTGCATATTAACACTTCTAATTGCCTCGTGCATCAAGAAACAATTTTCAAGGTGGTAATATAAATGCTGGGAAGCTTTAAAAACCTCCAGACGACGTTTTGACATTAAAGAGACAGAACTTGGATCCTAATGGATCTTAGAGGGTGTTTTTAGCGCATAAAGACACCACAGCAAGCGATACACGTTAACCTGAGCAGCTTATGCTTGGATTTCCATTTGCCATTACATACTCGTTGGTATAATTACAAGACGTCGAAGAATTGCTAAGACTGCTTCCCACGAGTTGCAAACTGTGCATATTAACACTTCTAATTGCCTCGTGCATCTAGTAACAATTTTCAAGGTGGTAATATAAATGCTGGGAAGCTTTAAAAACCTCCAGACGACGTTTTAACATTAAAGAGACAGAACTTGGATCCTAATGGATCTTAGAGGGTGTTTTTAGCGCATAAAGACACCACAGCAAGCGATACACGTTAACCTGAGCAGCTTATGCTTGGATTTTCCATTTGCCATTACATATTCGTCTGGTATAATTACAAGACTTCGAAGAATTGCTAAGACTGTTTCCCACGAGTTGCAAACTGTGCATATTAACACCTATAATTGCCTAATGCACAAAGTAACAATTTTCAAGGTAAAAATATAAATGTTCGGAGGCTATACAAACCTCGAGACGACGTTTTAACACTAAAGAACCAGAACTTTGCTTCTAATGTGTCTTAGAATGTGTTTTTAGCGCATAAAGACTCCACAGCAAGCAATGCACGTTAACCTGAGCAGCTTATGCTTGGATTTCCATTTGCCATTACATACTCGTTGGTATAATTACAAGACGTCGAAGAATTGCTAAGACTGCTTCCCACGAGTTGCAAACTGTGCATATTAACACTTCTAATTGCCTCGTGCATCAAGTAACAATTTTCAAGTTGGTAATATAAATGCTGGGAAGCTTTAAAAACCTCCAGACGACGTTTTGACATTAAAGAGACAGAACTTGGATCCTAATGGATCTTAGAGGGTGTTTTTAGCGCATAAAGACACCACAGCAAAAGATACACGTTAACCTGAGCTGCTTATGCTTGGATTTTCCATTTGCCATTACATATTCGTCTGGTATAATGACAAGACGTCGAAGAATTGCTAAGACTATTTCCCACGAGTTGCAACCTGTGCATATTAACACCTATAATTGCCTAATGCACAGAGTAACAATTTTCAAGGTAAAAATATAAATGTTGGGAGGCTATACAAACCTCGAGACGACGATTTAACATTAAAGAGCCAGAACTTTGCTCTTAATGTGTCTTAGAAGGTGTTTTTAGCGCATAAAGACACCACAGCAAGCGATGCACGTTAACCTGAGCAGCTTATGCTTGGATTTCCATTTGCCATTACATATTCGTCTGGTATAATTACAAGACTTCGAAGAATTGCTAAGACTGTTTCCCACGTGTTGAAAACTGTGCATATTAACACCTATAATTGCCTAATGCACAGAGTAACAATTTTCAAGGTAAAAATATAAATGTTCGGAGGCTATACAAACCTCGAGACGACGCTTTAACACTAAAGAGCCAGAACTTTGCTTCTAATGTGTCTTAGAATGTGTTTTTAGCGCATAAAGACACCACTGCAAGCGATGCACGTTAACCTGAGCAGCTTATGCTTGGATTTCCATTTGCCATTACATATTCGTTGGTATAATTACAAGACGTTGAAGAATTGCTAAGACTGCTTGCCACGAGTTGCAAACTGTGCATATTAACACTTCTAATTGCCTCGTGCATCTAGTAACAATTTTCAAGGTGGTAATATAAATGCTGGGAAGCTTTAAAAACCTCCAGACGACGTTTTAACATTAAAGAGACAGAACTTGGATCCTAATGGATTTTAGAGGTTGTTTTTAGCGCATAAAGACACCACAGCAAGCGATACACGTTAACCTGAGCTGCTTATGCTTGGATTTTCCATTTGCCATTACTGGTATAATTACAAGACTTCGAAGAATTGCTAAGACTGTTTCCCACGAGTTGCAAACTGTGCATATTAACACCTATAATTGCCTAATGCACAGAGTAACAATTTTCAAGGTAAAAATATAAATGTTGGGAGGCTATACAAACCTCGAGACGACGTTTTAACACTAAAGAGCCAGAACTTTGCTCCTAATGTGTCTTAGAAGGTGTTTTTAGCGCATAAAGACACCACAGCAAGCGATACACGTTAACCTGAGCAGCTTATGCTTGGATTTTCCATTTGCCATTACATTTACGTCTGGTATAATTAAAAGACTTCGAAGAATTGCTAAGACTGTTTCCCACGAGTTGCAAACTGTGCATATTAACACCTATAATTGCATAATGCACAGAGTAACAATTTTCAAGGTAAAAATATAAATGTTGGAAAGCTATACAAACCTCGAGACGACGTTTTATCACTAAAGAGCCAGAACTTTGCTCTTAATGTGTCTTAGAAGGTGTTTTTAGCGCATAAAGACACCACAGCAAGCGATGCACGTTAACCTGAACAGTTTATGCTTGGATTTCCATTTGTCATTACATATTCGTTGGTATAATTACAAGACGTCGAAGAATTGCTAAGACTGCTTCCCACGAGTTGCAAACTGTGCATATTAACACTTCTAATTGCCTCGTGCATCAAGTAACAATTTTCAAGGTGGTAATATAAATGCTGGGAAGCTTTAAAAACCTCCAGACGACGTTTTAACATTAAAGAGACAGAACTTGGATCCTAATGGATCTTAGAGGGTGTTTTTAGCGCATAAAGACACCACAGCAAGCGATACACGTTAACCTGAGCAGCTTATGCTTGGATTTTCCATTTGCCATTACATATTCGTCTGGTATAATTACAAGACTTCGAAGAATTGCTAAGACTGTTTCCCACGAGTTGAAAACTGTGCATATTAACACCTATAATTGCCTAATGCACAGAGTAACAATTTTCAAGGTAAAAATATAAATGTTGGGAGGCTATACAAACCTCGAGACGACGTTTTAACACTAAAGAGCCAGAACTTTGCTTTTAATGTGTCTTAGAATGTGTTTTTAGCGCATAAGGACACCACAGCAAGCGATGAACGTTAACCTGAGCAGCTTATGCTTGGATTTCCATTTGCCATTACATATTCGTTGGTATAATTACAAGACGTCGAAGAACTGCTAAGACTGCTTCCCACGAGTTGTAAACTGTGCATATTAACACTTCTAATTGCCTCGTGCATCTAGTAACAATTTTCAAGGTGGTAATATAAATGCTGGGAAGCTTTAAAAACCTCCAGACGACGTTTTAACATTAAAGAGACAGAACTTGGATCCTAATGGATCTTAGAGGGTGTTTTTAGCGCATAAAGACACCACAGCAAGCGATACACGTTAACCTGAGCAGCTTATGCTTGGATTTTCCATTTGCCATTACATATTCGTCTGGTATAATTACAAGACTTCGAAGAATTGCTAAGACTGTTTCCCACGAGTTGCAAACTGTGCATATTAACACCTATAATTGCCTAATGCACAGAGTAACAATTTTCAAGGTAAAAATATAAATGTTCGGAGGCTATACAAACCTCGAGACGACGTTTTAACACTAAAGAGCCAGAACTTTGCTTCTAATGTGTCTTAGAATGTGTTTTTAGCGCATAAAGACACCACAGCAAGCGATGCACGTTAACCTGAGCAGCTTATGCTAGGATTTCCATTTGCCATTACATACTCGTTGGTATAATTACAAGACGTCGAAGAATTGCTAAGACTGCTTCCCACGAGTTGCAAACTGTGCATATTAACACTTCTAATTGCCTCGTGCATCAAGTAACAATTTTCAAGGTGGTAATATAACTGCTGGGAAGCTTTAAAAACCTCCAGACGACGTTTTGACATTAAAGAGACAGAACTTGGATCCTAATGGATCTTAGAGGGTGTTTTTAGCGCATAAAGACACCACAGCAAGCGATACACGTTAACCTGAGCTGCTTATGCTTGGATTTTCCATTTGCCATTACATATTCGTCTGGTATAATTACAAGACGTCGAAGAATTGCTAAGACTATTTCCCACGAGTTGCAACCTGTGCATATTAACACCTATAATTGCCTAATGCACAGAGTAACAATTTTCAAGGTAAAAATATAAATGTTGGGAGGCTATACAAACCTCGAGACGACGATTTAACATTAAAGAGACAGAACTTTGCTCTTAATGTGTCTTAGAAGGTGTTTTTAGCGCATAAAGACACCACAGCAAGCGATGCACGTTAACCTGAGCAGCTTATGCTTGGATTTCCATTTGCCATTACATACTCGTTGGTATAATTACAAGACGTCGAAGAATTGCTGAGACTGCTTCCCACGAGTTGCAAACTGTGCATATTAACACTTCTAATTGCCTCGTGCATCAAGTAATAATTTTCAAGGTGGTAATATAAATGCTGGGAAGCTCTAAAAACCTCCAGACGACGTTTTGACATTAAAGAGACAGAACTTGGATCCTAATGGATCTTAGAGGGTGTTTTTAGCGCATAAAGACACCACAGCAAGCGATACACGTTAACCTGAGCTGCTTATGCTTGGATTTTCCATTTGCCATTACATATTCGTCTGGTATAATTACAAGACGTCGAAGAATTGCTAAGACTATTTCCCACGAGTTGCAACCTGTGCATATTAACACCTATAATTGCCTAATGCACAGAGTAAAAATTTTCAAGGTAAAAATATAAATGTTGGGAGGCTATACAAACCTCGAGACGACGATTTAACATTAAAGAGCCAGAACTTTGCTGTTAATGTGTCTTAGAAGGTGTTTTTAGCGCATAAAGACACCACAGCAAGCGATGCACGTTAACCTGAGCAGCTTATGCTTGGATTTCCATTTGCCATTACATACTCGTTGGTATAATTACAAGACGTCGAAGAATTGCTAAGACTGCTTCCCACGAGTTGCAAACTGTGCATATTAACACTTCTAATTGCCTCGTGCATCAAGTAACAATTTTCAAGGTGGTAATATAAATGCTGGGAAGCTTTCAAAACCTCCAGACGACGTTTTGACATTAAAGAGACAGAACTTGGATCCTAATGGATCTTAGAGGGTGTTTTTAGCGCATAAAGACACCACAGCAAGCGATACACGTTAACCTGAGCTGCTTATGCTTGGATTTTCCATTTGCCATTACATATTCGTCTGGTATAATTACAAGACGTCGAAGAATTGCTAAGACTATTTCCCACGAGTTGCAACCTGTGCATATTAACACCTATAATTGCCTAATGCACAGAGTAACAATTTTCAAGGTAAAAATATAAATGTTCGGAGGCTATACAAACCTCGAGACGACGTTTTAACACTAAGAGCCAGAACTTTGCTTCTAATGTGTCTTAGAATGTGTTTTTAGCGCATAAAGACACCACAGCAAGCGATACACGTTAACCTGAGCAGCTTATGCTTGGATTTTCCATTTGCCATTACATATTCGTCTGGTATAATTACAAGACGTCGAAGAATTGCTAAGACTATTTCCCACGAGTTGCAACCTGTGCATATTAACACCTATAATTGCCTAATGCACAGAGTAACAATTTTCAAGGTAAAAATATAAATGTTGGGAGGCTATACAAACCTCGAGACGACGATTTAACATTAAAGAGCCAGAACTTTGCTCTTAATGTGTCTTAGAAGGTGTTTGTAGCGCATAAAGACACCACAGCAAGCGATGCACGTTAACCTGAGCAGCTTATGCTTGGATTTCCATTTGCCATTACATACTCGTTGGTATAATTACAAGACGTCGAAGAATTGCTAAGACTGCTTCCCACGAGTTGCAAACTGTGCATATTAACACTTCTAATTGCCTCGTGCATCAAGTAACAATTTTCAAGGTGGTAATATAAATGCTGGGAAGCTTTAAAAACCTCCAGACGACGTTTTGACATTAAAGAGACAGAACTTGGATCCTAATGGATCTTAGAGGGTGTTTTTAGCGCATAAAGACACCACAGCAAGCGATACACGTTAACCTGAGCTGCTTATGCTTGGATTTTCCATTTGCCATTACATATTCGTCTGGTATAATTACAAGACGTCGAAGAATTGCTAAGACTATTTCCCACGAGTTGCAACCTGTGCATATTAACACCTATAATTGCCTAATGCACAGAGTAACAATTTTCAAGGTAAAAATATAAATGTTCGGAGGCTATACAAACCTCGAGACGACGTTTTAACACTAAAGAGCCAGAACTTTGCTTCTAATGTGTCTTAGAATGTGTTTTTAGCGCATAAAGACACCACAGCAAGCGATGCACGTTAACCTGAGCAGCTTATGCTTGGATTTCCATTTGCCATTACATACTCGTTGGTATAATTTCAAGACGTTGAAGAATTGCTAAGACTGCTTGCCACGAGTTGCAAACTGTGCATATTAACACTTCTAATTGCCTCGTGCATCTAGTAACAATTTTCAAGGTGGTAATATAAATGCTGGGAAGCTTTAAAAACCTCCAGGCGACGTTTTAACATTAAAGAGACAGAACTTGGATTATAATGGATTTTAGAGGCTGTTTTTAGCGCATAAAGACACCACAGCAAGCGATACACGTTAACCTGAGCAGCTTATGCTTGGATTTTCCATTTGCCATTACTGGTATAATTACAAGACTTCGAAGAATTGCTAAGACTGTTTCCCACGAGTTGCAAACTGTGCATATTAACACCTATAATTGCCTAATGCACAGAGTAACAATTTTCAAGGTAAAAATATAAATGTTGGGAGGCTATACAAACCTCGAGACGACGTTTTAACACTAAAGAGCCAGAACTTTGCTCCTAATGTGTCTTAGCAGGTGTTTTTAGCGCATAAAGACACCACAGCAAGCGATACACGTTAACCTGAGCAGCTTATGCTTGGATTTTCCATTTGCCATTACATTTACGTCTGGTATAATTAAAAGACTTCGAAGAATTGCTAAGACTGTTTCCCACGAGTTGCAAACTGTGCATATTAACACCTATAATTGCATAATGCACAGAGTAACAATTTTCAAGGTAAAAATATAAATGTTGGAAAGGTCTACAAACCTCGAGACGACGTTTTATCACTAAAGAGCCAGAACTTTGCTCTTAATGTGTCTTAGAAGGTGTTTTTAGCGCATAAAGACACCACAGCAAGCGATGCACGTTAACCTGAACAGTTTATGCTTGGATTTCCATTTGCCATTACATATTCGTTGGTATAATTACAAGACGTCGAAGAATTGCTAAGACTGCTTCCCACGAGTTGCAAACTGTGCATATTAACACTTCTAATTGCCTCGTGCATCAAGTAACAATTTTCAAGGTGGTAATATAAATGCTGGGAAGCTTTAAAAACCTCCAGACGACGTTTTAACATTAAAGAGACAGAACTTGGATCCTAATGGATCTTAGAGGGTGTTTTTAGCGCATAAAGACACCACAGGCAAGCGATACACGTTAACCTGAGCAGCTTATGCTTGGATTTTCCATTTGCCATTACATATTCGTCTGGTATAATTACAAGACTTTGAAGAATTGCTAAGACTGTTTCCCACGAGTTGCAAACTGTGCATATTAACACCTATAATTGCCTAATGCACAAAGTAACAATTTTCAAGGTAAAAATATAAATGTTCGGAGGCTATACAAACCTCGAGACGACGTTTTAACACTAAAGAACCAGAACTTTGCTTTCTAATGTGTCTTAGAATGTGTTTTTAGCGCATAAAGACACCACAGCAAGCAATGCACGTTAACCTGAGCAGCTTATGCTTGGATTTCCATTTGCCATTACATACTCGTTGGTATAATTACAAGACGTCGAAGAATTGCTAAGACTGCTTCCCACGAGTTGCAAACTGTGCATATTAACACTTCTAATTGCCTCGTGCATCAAGTAACAATTTTCAAGGTGGTAATATAAATGCTGGGAAGCTTTAAAAACCTCCAGACGACGTTTTGACATTAAAGAGACAGAACTTGGATCCTAATGGATCTTAGAGGGTGTTTTTAGCGCATAAAGACACCACAGCAAAAGATACACGTTAACCTGAGCTGCTTATGCTTGGATTTTCCATTTGCCATTACATATTCGTCTGGTATAATTACAAGACGTCGAAGAATTGCTAAGACTATTTCCCACGAGTTGCAACCTGTGCATATTAACACCTATAATTGCCTAATGCACAGAGTAACAATTTTCAAGGTAAAAATATAAATGTTGGGAGGCTATACAAACCTCGAGACGACGATTTAACATTAAAGAGCCAGAACTTTGCTCTTAATGTGTCTTAGAAGGGTGTTTTTAGCGCATAAAGACACCACAGCAAGCGATGCACGTTAACCTGAGCAGCTTATGCTTGGATTTCCATTTGCCATTACATATTCGTCTGGTATAATTACAAGACTTCGAAGAATTGCTAAGACTGTTTCCCCACGTGTTGAAAACTGTGCATATTAACACCTATAATTGCCTAATGCACAGAGTAACAATTTTCAAGGTAAAAATATAAATGTTCGGAGGCTATACAAACCTCGAGACGACGTTTTAACACTGAAAGAGCCAGAACTTTGCTTCTAATGGTGTCTTAGAATGTGTTTTTAGCGCATAAAGACACCACTGCAAGCGATGCACGTTAACCTGAGCAGCTTATGCTTGGATTTCCATTTGCCATTACATATTCGTTGGTATAATTACAAGACGTTGAAGAATTGCTAAGACTGCTTGCCACGAGTTGCAAACTGTGCATATTAACACTTCTAATTGCCTCGTGCATCTAGTAACAATTTTCAAGGTGGTAATATAAATGCTGGGAAGCTTTAAAAACCCTCCAGACGACGTTTTAACATTAAAGAGACAGAACTTGGATCCTAATGGATTTTAGAGGCTGTTTGTAGCGCATAAAGACACCACAGCAAGCGATACACGTTAACCTGAGCTGCTTATGCTTGGATTTTCCATTTGCCATTACTGGTATAATTACAAGACTTCGAAGAATTGCTAAGACTGTTTCCCACGAGTTGCAAACTGTGCATATTAACACCTATAATTGCCTAATGCACAGAGTAACAATTTTCAAGGTAAAAATATAAATGTTGGGAGGCTATTCAAACCTCGAGACGACGTTTTAACACTAAAGAGCCAGAACTTTGCTCCTAATGTGTCTTAGAAGGTGTTTTTAGCGCATAAAGACACCACAGCAAGCGATACACGTTAACCTGAGCAGCTTATGCTTGGATTTTCCATTTGCCATTACATTTACGTCTGGTATAATTAAAAGACTTCGAAGAATTGCTAAGACTGTTTCCCACGAGTTGCAAACTGTGCATATTAACACCTATAATTGCATAATGCACAGAGTAACAATTTTCAAGGTAAAAATATAAATGTTGGAAAGCTATACAAACCTCGAGACGACGTTTTATCACTAAAGAGCCAGAACTTTGCTCTTAATGTGTCTTAGAAGGTGTTTTTAGCGCATAAAGACACCACAGCAAGCGATGCACGTTAACCTGAACAGTTTATGCTTGGATTTCCATTTGTCATTACATATTCGTTGGTATAATTACAAGACGTCGAAGAATTGCTAAGACTGCTTCCCACGAGTTGCAAACTGTGCATATTAACACTTCTAATTGCCTCGTGCATCAAGTAACAATTTTCAAGGTGGTAATATAAATGCTGGGAAGCTTTAAAAACCCTCCAGACGACGTTTTAACATTAAAGAGACAGAACTTGGATCCTAATGGATCTTAGAGGGTGTTTTTAGCGCATAAAGACACCACAGCAAGCGATACACGTTAACCTGAGCAGCTTATGCTTGGATTTTCCATTTGCCATTACATATTCGTCTGGTATAATTACAAGACTTCGAAGAATTGCTAAGACTGTTTCCCACGAGTTGAAAACTGTGCATATTAACACCTATAATTGCCTAATGCACAGAGTAACAATTTTCAAGGTAAAAATATAAATGTTGGGAGGCTATACAAACCTCGAGACGACGTTTTAAACACTAAAGAGCCAGAACTTTGCTTTTAATGTGTCTTAGAATGTGTTTTTAGCGCATAAGGACACCACAGCAAGCGATGAACGTTAACCTGAGCAGCTTATGCTTGGATTTCCATTTGCCATTACATATTCGTTGGTATAATTACAAGACGTCGAAGAACTGCTAAGACTGCTTCCCACGAGTTGTAAACTGTGCATATTAACACTTCTAATTGCCTCGTGCATCTAGTAACAATTTTCAAGGTGGTAATATAAATGCTGGGAAGCTTTAAAAACCTCCAGACGACGTTTTAACATTAAAGAGACAGAACTTGGATCCTAATGGATTTTAGAGGCTGTTTTTAGCGCATAAAGACACCACAGCAAGCGATACACGTTAACCTGAGCAGCTTATGCTTGGATTTTCCATTTGCCATTACTGGTATAATTACAAGACTTCGAAGAATTGCTAAGACTGTTTCCCACGAGTTGCAAACTGTGCATATTAACACCTATAATTGCATAATGCACAGAGTAACAATTTTCAAGGTAAAAATATAAATGTTGGAAAGCTATACAAACCTCGAGACGACGTTTTATCACTAAAGAGCCAGAACTTTGCTCTTAATGTGTCTTAGAAGGTGTTTTTAGCGCATAAAGACACCACAGCAAGCGATGCACGTTAACCTGAACAGTTTATGCTTGGATTTCCATTTGTCATTACATATTCGTTGGTATAATTACAAGACGTCGAAGAATTGCTAAGACTGCTTCCCACGAGTTGCAAACTGTGCATATTAACACTTCTAATTGCCTCGTGCATCAAGTAACAATTTTCAAGGTGGTAATATAAATGCTGGGAAGCTTTAAAAACCTCCAGACGACGTTTTAACATTAAAGAGACAGAACTTGGATCCTAATGGATCTTAGAGGGTGTTTTTAGCGCATAAAGACACCACAGCAAGCGATACACGTTAACCTGAGCAGCTTATGCTTGGATTTTCCATTTGCCATTACATATTCGTCTGGTATAATTACAAGACTTCGAAGAATTGCTAAGACTGTTTCCCACGAGTTGAAAACTGTGCATATTAACACCTATAATTGCCTAATGCACAGAGTAACAATTTTCAAGGTAAAAATATAAATGTTGGGAGGCTATACAAACCTCGAGACGACGTTTTAACACTGAAAGAGCCAGAACTTTGCTTTTAATGTGTCTTAGAATGTGTTTTTAGCGCATAAGGACACCACAGCAAGCGATGAACGTTAACCTGAGCAGCTTATGCTTGGATTTCCATTTGCCATTACATATTCGTTGGTATAATTACAAGACGTCGAAGAACTGCTAAGACTGCTTCCCACGAGTTGTAAACTGTGCATATTAACACTTCTAATTGCCTCGTGCATCTAGTAACAATTTTCAAGGTGGTAATATAAATGCTGGGAAGCTTTAAAAACCTCCAGACGACGTTTTAACATTAAAGAGACAGAACTTGGATCCTAATGGATTTTAGAGGCTGTTTTTAGCGCATAAAGACACCACAGCAAGCGATACACGTTAACCTGAGCAGCTTATGCTTGGATTTTCCATTTGCCATTACTGGTATAATTACAAGACTTCGAAGAATTGCTAAGACTGTTTCCCACGAGTTGCAAACTGTGCATATTAACACCTATAATTGCATAATGCACAGAGTAACAATTTTCAAGGTAAAAATATAAATGTTGGAAAGCTATACAAACCTCGAGACGACGTTTTATCACTAAAGAGCCAGAACTTTGCTTTTAATGTGTCTTAGAATGTGTTTTTAGCGCATAAGGACACCACAGCAAGCGATGAACGTTAACCTGAGCAGCTTATGCTTGGATTTCTACATATTCGTTGGTATAATTACAAGACGTCGAAGAACTGCTAAGACTGCTTCCCACGAGTTGTAAACTGTGCATATTAACACTTCTAATTGCCTCGTGCATCTAGTAACAATTTTCAAGGTGGTAATATAAATGCTGGGAAGCTTTAAAAACCTCCAGACGACGTTTTAACATTAAAGAGACAGAACTTCGATCCTAATGGATCTTAGAGGGTGTTTTTAGCGCATAAAGACACCACAGCAAGCGATACACGTTAACCTGAGCAGCTTATGCTAGGATTTCCATTTGCCATTACATACTCGTTGGTATAATTACAAGACGTCGAAGAATTGCTAAGACTGCTTCCCACGAGTTGCAAACTGTGCATATTAACACTTCTAATTGCCTCGTGCATCAAGTAACAATTTTCAAGGTGGTAATATAACTGCTGGGAAGCTTTAAAAACCTCCAGACGACGTTTTGACATTAAAGAGACAGAACTTGGATCCTAATGGATCTTAGAGGGTGTTTTTAGCGCATAAAGACACCACAGCAAGCGATACACGTTAACCTGAGCTGCTTATGCTTGGATTTTCCATTTGCCATTACATATTCGTCTGGTATAATTACAAGACGTCGAAGAATTGCTAAGACTATTTCCCACGAGTTGCAACCTGTGCATATTAACACCTATAATTGCCTAATGCACAGAGTAACAATTTTCAAGGTAAAAATATAAATGTTGGGAGGCTATACAAACCTCGAGACGACGATTTAACATTAAAGAGACAGAACTTTGCTCTTAATGTGTCTTAGAAGGTGTTTTTAGCGCATAAAGACACCACAGCAAGCGATGCACGTTAACCTGAGCAGCTTATGCTTGGATTTCCATTTGCCATTACATACTCGTTGGTATAATTACAAGACGTCGAAGAATTGCTGAGACTGCTTCCCACGAGTTGCAAACTGTGCATATTAACACTTCTAATTGCCTCGTGCATCAAGTAATAATTTTCAAGGTGGTAATATAAATGCTGGGAAGCTCTAAAAACCTCCAGACGACGTTTTGACATTAAAGAGACAGAACTTGGATCCTAATGGATCTTAGAGGGTGTTTTTAGCGCATAAAGACACCACAGCAAGCGATACACGTTAACCTGAGCTGCTTATGCTTGGATTTTCCATTTGCCATTACATATTCGTCTGGTATAATTACAAGACGTCGAAGAATTGCTAAGACTATTTCCCACGAGTTGCAACCTGTGCATATTAACACCTATAATTGCCTAATGCACAGAGTAAAAATTTTCAAGGTAAAAATATAAATGTTGGGAGGCTATACAAACCTCGAGACGACGATTTAACATTAAAGAGCCAGAACTTTGCTGTTAATGTGTCTTAGAATGTGTTTTTAGCGCATAAAGACACCACAGCAAGCGATGCACGTTAACCTGAGCAGCTTATGCTTGGATTTCCATTTGCCATTACATACTCGTTGGTATAATTACAAGACGTCGAAGAATTGCTAAGACTGCTTCCCACGAGTTGCAAACTGTGCATATTAACACCTATAATTGCCTAATGCACAGAGTAACAATTTTCAAGGTAAAAATATAAATGTTCGGAGGCTATACAAACCTCGAGACGACGTTTTAACACTAAGAGCCAGAACTTTGCTTCTAATGTGTCTTAGAATGTGTTTTTAGCGCATAAAGACACCACAGCAAGCGATACACGTTAACCTGAGCAGCTTATGCTTGGATTTTCCATTTGCCATTACATATTCGTCTGGTATAATTACAAGACGTCGAAGAATTGCTAAGACTATTTCCCACGAGTTGCAACCTGTGCATATTAACACCTATAATTGCCTAATGCACAGAGTAACAATTTTCAAGGTAAAAATATAAATGTTGGGAGGCTATACAAACCTCGAGACGACGATTTAACATTAAAGAGCCAGAACTTTGCTCTTAATGTGTCTTAGAAGGTGTTTGTAGCGCATAAAGACACCACAGCAAGCGATGCACGTTAACCTGAGCAGCTTATGCTTGGATTTCCATTTGCCATTACATACTCGTTGGTATAATTACAAGACGTCGAAGAATTGCTAAGACTGCTTCCCACGAGTTGCAAACTGTGCATATTAACACTTCTAATTGCCTCGTGCATCAAGTAACAATTTTCAAGGTGGTAATATAAATGCTGGGAAGCTTTAAAAACCTCCAGACGACGTTTTGACATTAAAGAGACAGAACTTGGATCCTAATGGATCTTAGAGGGTGTTTTTAGCGCATAAAGACACCACAGCAAGCGATACACGTTAACCTGAGCTGCTTATGCTTGGATTTTCCATTTGCCATTACATATTCGTCTGGTATAATTACAAGACGTCGAAGAATTGCTAAGACTATTTCCCACGAGTTGCAACCTGTGCATATTAACACCTATAATTGCCTAATGCACAGAGTAACAATTTTCAAGGTAAAAATATAAATGTTCGGAGGCTATACAAACCTCGAGACGACGTTTTAACACTAAAGAGCCAGAACTTTGCTTCTAATGTGTCTTAGAATGTGTTTTTAGCGCATAAAGACACCACAGCAAGCGATGCACGTTAACCTGAGCAGCTTATGCTTGGATTTCCATTTGCCATTACATACTCGTTGGTATAATTTCAAGACGTTGAAGAATTGCTAAGACTGCTTGCCACGAGTTGCAAACTGTGCATATTAACACTTCTAATTGCCTCGTGCATCTAGTAACAATTTTCAAGGTGGTAATATAAATGCTGGGAAGCTTTAAAAACCTCCAGGCGACGTTTTAACATTAAAGAGACAGAACTTGGATTATAATGGATTTTAGAGGCTGTTTTTAGCGCATAAAGACACCACAGCAAGCGATACACGTTAACCTGAGCAGCTTATGCTTGGATTTTCCATTTGCCATTACTGGTATAATTACAAGACTTCGAAGAATTGCTAAGACTGTTTCCCACGAGTTGCAAACTGTGCATATTAACACCTATAATTGCCTAATGCACAGAGTAACAATTTTCAAGGTAAAAATATAAATGTTGGGAGGCTATACAAACCTCGAGACGACGTTTTAACACTAAAGAGCCAGAACTTTGCTCCTAATGTGTCTTAGCAGGTGTTTTTAGCGCATAAAGACACCACAGCAAGCGATACACGTTAACCTGAGCAGCTTATGCTTGGATTTTCCATTTGCCATTACATTTACGTCTGGTATAATTAAAAGACTTCGAAGAATTGCTAAGACTGTTTCCCACGAGTTGCAAACTGTGCATATTAACACCTATAATTGCATAATGCACAGAGTAACAATTTTCAAGGTAAAAATATAAATGTTGGAAAGGTCTACAAACCTCGAGACGACGTTTTATCACTAAAGAGCCAGAACTTTGCTCTTAATGTGTCTTAGAAGGTGTTTTTAGCGCATAAAGACACCACAGCAAGCGATGCACGTTAACCTGAACAGTTTATGCTTGGATTTCCATTTGCCATTACATATTCGTTGGTATAATTACAAGACGTCGAAGAATTGCTAAGACTGCTTCCCACGAGTTGCAAACTGTGCATATTAACACTTCTAATTGCCTCGTGCATCAAGTAACAATTTTCAAGGTGGTAATATAAATGCTGGGAAGCTTTAAAAACCTCCAGACGACGTTTTAACATTAAAGAGACAGAACTTGGATCCTAATGGATCTTAGAGGGTGTTTTTAGCGCATAAAGACACCACAGCAAGCGATACACGTTAACCTGAGCAGCTTATGCTTGGATTTTCCATTTGCCATTACATATTCGTCTGGTATAATTACAAGACTTCGAAGAATTGCTAAGACTGTTTCCCACGAGTTGAAAACTGTGCATATTAACACCTATAATTGCCTAATGCACAGAGTAACAATTTTCAAGGTAAAAATATAAATGTTGGGAGGCTATACAAACCTCGAGACGACGTTTTAACACTAAAGAGCCAGAACTTTGCTTTTAATGTGTCTTAGAATGTGTTTTTAGCGCATAAGGACACCACAGCAAGCGATGAACGTTAACCTGAGCAGCTTATGCTTGGATTTCCATTTGCCATTACATATTCGTTGGTATAATTACAAGACGTCGAAGAATTGCTAAGACTGCTTCCCACGAGTTGCAAACTGTGCATATTAACACTTCTAATTGCCTCGTGCATCTAGTAACAATTTTCAAGGTGGTAATATAAATGCTGGGAAGCTTTAAAAACCTCCAGACGACGTTTTAACATTAAAGAGACAGAACTTGGATCCTAATGGATCTTAGAGGGTGTTTTTAGCGCATAAAGACACCACAGCAAGCGATACACGTTAACCTGAGCAGCTTATGCTTGGATTTTCCATTTGCCATTACATATTCGTCTGGTATAATTACAAGACTTCGAAGAATTGCTAAGACTGTTTCCCACGAGTTGCAAACTGTGCATATTAACACCTATAATTGCCTAATGCACAAAGTAACAATTTTCAAGGTAAAAATATAAATGTTCGGAGGCTATACAAACCTCGAGACGACGTTTTAACACTAAAGAACCAGAACTTTGCTTCTAATGTGTCTTAGAATGTGTTTTTAGCGCATAAAGACACCACAGCAAGCAATGCACGTTAACCTGAGCAGCTTATGCTTGGATTTCCATTTGCCATTACATACTCGTTGGTATAATTACAAGACGTCGAAGAATTGCTAAGACTGCTTCCCACGAGTTGCAAACTGTGCATATTAACACTTCTAATTGCCTCGTGCATCAAGTAACAATTTTCAAGGTGGTAATATAAATGCTGGGAAGCTTTAAAAACCTCCAGACGACGTTTTGACATTAAAGAGACAGAACTTGGATCCTAATGGATCTTAGAGGGTGTTTTTAGCGCATAAAGACACCACAGCAAAAGATACACGTTAACCTGAGCTGCTTATGCTTGGATTTTCCATTTGCCATTACATATTCGTCTGGTATAATTACAAGACGTCGAAGAATTGCTAAGACTATTTCCCACGAGTTGCAACCTGTGCATATTAACACCTATAATTGCCTAATGCACAGAGTAACAATTTTCAAGGTAAAAATATAAATGTTGGGAGGCTATACAAACCTCGAGACGACGATTTAACATTAAAGAGCCAGAACTTTGCTCTTAATGTGTCTTAGAAGGTGTTTTTAGCGCATAAAGACACCACAGCAAGCGATGCACGTTAACCTGAGCAGCTTATGCTTGGATTTCCATTTGCCATTACATATTCGTCTGGTATAATTACAAGACTTCGAAGAATTGCTAAGACTGTTTCCCACGTGTTGAAAACTGTGCATATTAACACCTATAATTGCCTAATGCACAGAGTAACAATTTTCAAGGTAAAAATATAAATGTTCGGAGGCTATACAAACCTCGAGACGACGTTTTAACACTAAAGAGCCAGAACTTTGCTTCTAATGTGTCTTAGAATGTGTTTTTAGCGCATAAAGACACCACTGCAAGCGATGCACGTTAACCTGAGCAGCTTATGCTTGGATTTCCATTTGCCATTACATATTCGTTGGTATAATTACAAGACGTTGAAGAATTGCTAAGACTGCTTGCCACGAGTTGCAAACTGTGCATATTAACACTTCTAATTGCCTCGTGCATCTAGTAACAATTTTCAAGGTGGTAATATAAATGCTGGGAAGCTTTAAAAACCTCCAGACGACGTTTTAACATTAAAGAGACAGAACTTGGATCCTAATGGATTTTAGAGGCTGTTTGTAGCGCATAAAGACACCACAGCAAGCGATACACGTTAACCTGAGCTGCTTATGCTTGGATTTTCCATTTGCCATTACTGGTATAATTACAAGACTTCGAAGAATTGCTAAGACTGTTTCCCACGAGTTGCAAACTGTGCATATTAACACCTATAATTGCCTAATGCACAGAGTAACAATTTTCAAGGTAAAAATATAAATGTTGGGAGGCTATTCAAACCTCGAGACGACGTTTTAACACTAAAGAGCCAGAACTTTGCTCCTAATGTGTCTTAGAAGGTGTTTTTAGCGCATAAAGACACCACAGCAAGCGATACACGTTAACCTGAGCAGCTTATGCTTGGATTTTCCATTTGCCATTACATTTACGTCTGGTATAATTAAAAGACTTCGAAGAATTGCTAAGACTGTTTCCCACGAGTTGCAAACTGTGCATATTAACACCTATAATTGCATAATGCACAGAGTAACAATTTTCAAGGTAAAAATATAAATGTTGGAAAGCTATACAAACCTCGAGACGACGTTTTATCACTAAAGAGCCAGAACTTTGCTCTTAATGTGTCTTAGAAGGTGTTTTTAGCGCATAAAGACACCACAGCAAGCGATGCACGTTAACCTGAACAGTTTATGCTTGGATTTCCATTTGTCATTACATATTCGTTGGTATAATTACAAGACGTCGAAGAATTGCTAAGACTGCTTCCCACGAGTTGCAAACTGTGCATATTAACACTTCTAATTGCCTCGTGCATCAAGTAACAATTTTCAAGGTGGTAATATAAATGCTGGGAAGCTTTAAAAACCTCCAGACGACGTTTTAACATTAAAGAGACAGAACTTGGATCCTAATGGATCTTAGAGGGTGTTTTTAGCGCATAAAGACACCACAGCAAGCGATACACGTTAACCTGAGCAGCTTATGCTTGGATTTTCCATTTGCCATTACATATTCGTCTGGTATAATTACAAGACTTCGAAGAATTGCTAAGACTGTTTCCCACGAGTTGAAAACTGTGCATATTAACACCTATAATTGCCTAATGCACAGAGTAACAATTTTCAAGGTAAAAATATAAATGTTGGGAGGCTATACAAACCTCGAGACGACGTTTTAACACTAAAGAGCCAGAACTTTGCTTTTAATGTGTCTTAGAATGTGTTTTTAGCGCATAAGGACACCACAGCAAGCGATGAACGTTAACCTGAGCAGCTTATGCTTGGATTTCCATTTGCCATTACATATTCGTTGGTATAATTACAAGACGTCGAAGAACTGCTAAGACTGCTTCCCACGAGTTGTAAACTGTGCATATTAACACTTCTAATTGCCTCGTGCATCTAGTAACAATTTTCAAGGTGGTAATATAAATGCTGGGAAGCTTTAAAAACCTCCAGACGACGTTTTAACATTAAAGAGACAGAACTTGGATCCTAATGGATTTTAGAGGCTGTTTTTAGCGCATAAAGACACCACAGCAAGCGATACACGTTAACCTGAGCAGCTTATGCTTGGATTTTCCATTTGCCATTACTGGTATAATTACAAGACTTCGAAGAATTGCTAAGACTGTTTCCCACGAGTTGCAAACTGTGCATATTAACACCTATAATTGCATAATGCACAGAGTAACAATTTTCAAGGTAAAAATATAAATGTTGGAAAGCTATACAAACCTCGAGACGACGTTTTATCACTAAAGAGCCAGAACTTTGCTCTTAATGTGTCTTAGAAGGTGTTTTTAGCGCATAAAGACACCACAGCAAGCGATGCACGTTAACCTGAACAGTTTATGCTTGGATTTCCATTTGTCATTACATATTCGTTGGTATAATTACAAGACGTCGAAGAATTGCTAAGACTGCTTCCCACGAGTTGCAAACTGTGCATATTAACACTTCTAATTGCCTCGTGCATCAAGTAACAATTTTCAAGGTGGTAATATAAATGCTGGGAAGCTTTAAAAACCTCCAGACGACGTTTTAACATTAAAGAGACACAACTTGGATCCTAATGGATCTTAGAGGGTGTTTTTAGCGCATAAAGACACCACAGCAAGCGATACACGTTAACCTGAGCAGCTTATGCTTGGATTTTCCATTTGCCATTACATATTCGTCTGGTATAATTACAAGACTTCGAAGAATTGCTAAGACTGTTTCCCACGAGTTGAAAACTGTGCATATTAACACCTATAATTGCCTAATGCACAGAGTAACAATTTTCAAGGTAAAAATATAAATGTTGGGAGGCTATACAAACCTCGAGACGACGTTTTAACACTAAAGAGCCAGAACTTTGCTTTTAATGTGTCTTAGAATGTGTTTTTAGCGCATAAGGACACCACAGCAAGCGATGAACGTTAACCTGAGCAGCTTATGCTTGGATTTCCATTTGCCATTACATATTCGTTGGTATAATTACAAGACGTCGAAGAACTGCTAAGATTGCTAAGACTGCTTCCCACGAGTTGCAAACTGTGCATATTAACACTTCTAATTGCCTCGTGCATCAAGTAACAATTTTCAAGGTGGTAATATAAATGCTGGAAGCTTTAAAAACCTCCAGACGACGTTTTGACATTAAAGAGACAGAACTTGGATCCTAATGGATCTTAGAGGGTGTTTTTAGCGCATAAAGACACCACAGCAAGCGATACACGTTAACCTGAGCTGCTTATGCTTGGATTTTCCATTTGCCATTACATATTCGTCTGGTATAATTACAAGACGTCGAAGAATTGCTAAGACTATTTCCCACGAGTTGCAACCTGTGCATATTAACACCTATAATTGCCTAATGCACAGAGTAACAATTTTCAAGGTAAAAATATAAATGTTGGGAGGCTATACAAACCTCGAAACGACGATTTAACATTAAAGAGCCAGAACTTTGCTCTTAATGTGTCTTAGAAGGTGTTTTTAGCGCATAAAGACACCACAGCAAGCGATGCACGTTAACCTGAGCAGCTTATGCTTGGATTTCCATTTGCCATTACATACTCGTTGGTATAATTACAAGACGTCGAAGAATTGCTAAGACTGCTTCCCACGAGTTGCAAACTGTGCATATTAACACTTCTAATTGCCTCGTGCATCAAGTAACAATTTTCAAGGTGGTAATATAATGCTGGGAAGCTTTAAAAACCTCCAGACGACGTTTTGACATTAAAGAGACAGAACTTGGATCCTAATGGATCTTAGAGGGTGTTTTTAGCGCATAAAGACACCACAGCAAGCGATACACGTTAACCTGAGCTGCTTATGCTTGGATTTTCCATTTGCCATTACTGGTATAATTACAAGACTTCGAAGAATTGCTAAGAGTGTTTCCCACGAGTTGCAACCTGTGCATATTAACACCTATAATTGCCTAATGCACAGAGTAACAATTTTCAAGGTAAAAATATAAATGTTCGGAGGCTATACAAACCTCGAGACGACGTTTTAACACTAAAGAGCCAGAACTTTGCTTCTAATGTGTCTTAGAATGTGTTTTTAGCGCATAAAGACACCACAGCAAGCGATGCACGTTAACCTGAGCAGCTTATGCTTGGATTTCCATTTGCCATTACATACTCGTTGGTATAATTACAAGACGTTGAAGAATTGCTAAGACTGCTTGCCACGAGTTGCAAACTGTGCATATTAACACTTCTAATTGCCTCGTGCATCTAGTAACAATTTTCAAGGTGGTAATATAAATGCTGGGAAGCTTTAAAAACCTCCAGACGACGTTTTAACATTAAAGAGACAGAACTTGGATCCTAATGGATTTTAGAGGCTGTTTTTAGCGCATAAAG
This sequence comes from Agriotes lineatus, assembly GCA_940337035.1. Taxonomy (NCBI): domain Eukaryota; kingdom Metazoa; phylum Arthropoda; class Insecta; order Coleoptera; family Elateridae; genus Agriotes; species Agriotes lineatus. The sequence continues at coordinate 135,976 of CALNHX010002342.1, read as the reverse complement.
ACACCAGAGCAAGCGATACACGTTAACCTGAGCAGCTTATGCTTGGATTTTCCATTTGCCATTACTGGTATAATTACAAGACTTCGAAGAATTGCTAAGACTGTTTCCCACGAGTTGCAAACTGTGCATATTAACACCTATAATTGCCTAATGCACAGAGTAACAATTTTCAAGGTAAAAATATAAATGTTGGGAGGCTATACAAACCTCGAGACGACGTTTTAACACTAAAGAGCCAGAACTTTGCTCCTAATGTGTCTTAGAAGGTGTTTTTAGCGCATAAAGACACCACAGCAAGCGATACACGTTAACCTGAGCAGCTTATGCTTGGATTTTCCATTTGCCATTACATTTACGTCTGGTATAATTAAAAGACTTCGAAGAATTGCTAAGACTGTTTCCCACGAGTTGCAACCTGTGCATATTAACACCTATAATTGCCTAATGCACAGAGTAACAATTTTCAAGGTAAAAATATAAATGTTCGGAGGCTATACAAACCTCGAGACGACGTTTTAACACTAAAGAGGAACTTTGCTTCTAATGTGTCTTAGAATGTGTTTTTAGCGCATAACGACACCACAGCAAGCGATGCACGTTAACCTGAGCAGCTTATGCTTGGATTTCCATTTGCCATTACATATTCGTTGGTATAATTACAAGACGTCGAAGAATTGCTAAGACTGCTTCCCACGAGTTGCAAACTGTGCATATTAACACTTCTAATTGCCTCGTGCATCAAGTAACAATTTTCAAGGTGGTAATATAAATGCTGGGAAGCTTTAAAAACCTCCAGACGACGTTTTAACATTAAAGAGACAGAACTTGGATCCTAATGTATCTTAGAGGGTGTTTTTAGCGCATAAAGACACCACAGCAAGCGATAGACGTTAACCTGAGCAGCTTAAGCTTGGATTTTCCATTTGCCATTACATATTCGTCTGGTATAATTACAAGACTTCGAAGAATTGCTAAGACTGTTTCCCACGAGTTGAAAAACTGTGCATATTAACACCTATAATTGCCTAATGCACAGAGTAACAATTTTCAAGGTAAAAATATAAATGTTGGGAGGCTATACAAACCTCGAGACGACGTTTTAACACTAAAGAGCCAGAACTTTGCTTTTAATGTGTCTTAGAATGTGTTTTTAGCGCATAAAGTCACCACAGCAAGCGATGCACGTTAACCTGAGCAGCTTATGCTTGGATTTCCATTTGCCATTACATACTCGTTGGTATAATTACAAGACGTCGAAGAATTGCTAAGACTGCTTCCCACGAGTTGCAAACTGTGCATATTAACACTTCTAATTGCCTCGTGCATCAAGTAACAATTTTCAAGGTGGTAATATAAATGCTGGGAAGCTTTAAAAACCTCCAGACGACGTTTTGACATTAAAGAGACAGAACTTGGATCCTAATGGATCTTAGAGGGTGTTTTTAGCGCATAAAGACACCACAGCAAAAGATACACGTTAACCTGAGCTGCTTATGCTTGGATTTTCCAGTTGCCATTACATATTCGTCTGGTATAATTACAAGACGTCGAAGAATTGCTAAGACTATTTCCCACGAGTTGCAACCTGTGCATATTAACACCTATAATTGCCTAATGCACAGAGTAACAATTTTCAAGGTAAAAATATAAATGTTGGGAGGCTATACAAACCTCGAGACGACGATTTAACATTAAAGAGCCAGAACTTTGCTCTTAATGTGTCTTAGAAGGTGTTTTTAGCGCATAAAGACACCACAGCAAGCGATGCACGTTAACCTGAGCAGCTTATGCTTGGATTTCCATTTGCCATTACATATTCGTCTGGTATAATTACAAGACTTCGAAGAATTGCTAAGACTGTTTCCCACGAGTTGAAAACTGTGCATATTAACACCTATAATTGCCTAATGCACAGAGTAACAATTTTCAAGGTAAAAATATAAATGTTCGGAGGCTATACAAACCTCGAGACGACGTTTTAACACTAAAGAACCAGAACTTTGCTTCTAATGTGTCTTAGAATGTGTTTTTAGCGCATAAAGACACCACTGCAAGCGATACACGTTAACCTGAGCAGCTTATGCTTGGATTTCCATTTGCCATTACATATTCGTTGGTATAATTACAAGACGTTGAAGAATTGCTAAGACTGCTTGCCACGAGTTGCAAACTGTGCATATTAACATTTCTAATTGCCTAATGCACAGAGTAACAATTTTCAAGGTAAAAATATAAATGTTGGGAGGCTATACAAACCGCGAGACGACGATTTAACATTAAAGAGCCAGAACTTTGCTCTTAATGTGTCTTAGAAGGTGTTTTTAGCGCATAAAGACACCACAGCAAGCGATGCACGTTAACCTGAGCAGCTTATGCTTGGATTTCCATTTGCCATTACATATTCGTCTGGTATAATTACAAGACTTCGAAGAATTGCTAAGACTGTTTCCCACGAGTTGAAAACTGTGCATATTAACACCTATAATTGCCTAATGCACAGAGTAACAATTTTCAAGGTAAAAATATAAATGTTCGGAGGCTATACAAACCTCGAGACGACGTTTTAACACTAAAGAACCAGAACTTTGCTTCTAATGTGTCTTAGAATGTGTTTTTAGCGCATAAAGACACCACTGCAAGCGATACACGTTAACCTGAGCAGCTTATGCTTGGATTTCCATTTGCCATTACATATTCGTTGGTATAATTACAAGACGTCGAAGAATTGCTAAGACTATTTCCCACGAGTTGCAACCTGTGCATATTAACACCTATAATTGCCTAATGCACAGAGTAACAATTTTCAAGGTAAAAATATAAATGTTCGGAGGCTATACAAACCTCGAGACGACGTTTTAACACTAAAGAACCAGAACTTTGCTTCTAATGTGTCTTAGAATGTGTTTTTAGCGCATAAAGACACCACTGCAAGCGATACACGTTAACCTGAGCAGCTTATGCTTGGATTTCCATTTGCCATTACATATTCGTTGGTATAATTACAAGACGTGGAAGAATTGCTAAGACTGCTTGCCACGAGTTGCAAACTGTGCATATTAACATTTCTAATTGCCTAATGCACAGAGTAACAATTTTCAAGGTAAAAATATAAATGTTGGGAGGCTATACAAACCTCGAGACGACGATTTAACATTAAAGAGCCAGAACTTTGCTCTTAATGTGTCTTAGAAGGTGTTTTTAGCGCATAAAGACACCACAGCAAGCGATGCACGTTAACCTGAGCAGCTTATGCTTGGATTTCCATTTGCCATTACATATTCGTCTGGTATAATTACAAGACTTCGAAGAATTGCTAAGACTGTTTCCCACGAGTTGAAAACTGTGCATATTAACACCTATAATTGCCTAATGCACAGAGTAACAATTTTCAAGGTAAAAATATAAATGTTCGGAGGCTATACAAACCTCGAGACGACGTTTTAACACTAAAGAACCAGAACTTTGCTTCTAATGTGTCTTAGAATGTGTTTTTAGCGCATAAAGACACCACTGCAAGCGATACACGTTAACCTGAGCAGCTTATGCTTGGATTTCCATTTGCCATTACATATTCGTTGGTATAATTACAAGACGTCGAAGAATTGCTAAGACTATTTCCCACGAGTTGCAACCTGTGCATATTAACACCTATAATTGCCTAATGCACAGAGTAACAATTTTCAAGGTAAAAATATAAATGTTCGGAGGCTATACAAACCTCGAGACGACGCTTTAACACTTAAGAGCCAGAACTTTGCTCTTAATGTGTCTTAGAAGGTGTTTTTAGCGCATAAAGCCACCACAGCAAGCGATGCACGTTAACCTGAGCAGCTTATGCTTGGATTTCCATTTGCCATTACATACTCGTTGGTATAATTACAAGGCGTCGAAGAATTGCTAAGACTGCTTCCCACGAGTTGCAAACTGTGCATATTAACACTTCTAATTGCCTCGTGCACCATGTAACAATTTTCAAGGTGGTAATATAAATGCTGGGAAGCTTTAAAAACCTCCAGACGACGTTTTAACATTAAAGAGACAGAACTTCAATCCTAATGGATCTTAGAGGGTGTTTTTAGCGCATAAAGCCACCACAGCAAGCGATACACGTTAACCTGAGCAGCTTATGCTTGGATTTTCCATTTGCCATTACATATTCGTCTGGTATAATTACAAGACGTCGAAGAATTGCTAAGTGTGTTTCCCACGAGTTGCAACCTGTGCATATTGGGTCCCGAGTGGTGTAGCTTGAACAAGCGTCCACGTTCGATCAGCAGAGTTAAGCAACGCTGTCTCTGGTCAGAACTTGGATGGGAGTTCCACGGCTGCATCTCTCGGCGCCTCGTGGTACGGCTATCACGGAAAAAAGTTGGTCCCGGCGGTCATGCAACATCATGACAGTCGTTAGTGGGGTTGGAAGTCCTCATAACTGCACAGCGACGCCATATTAACACTTCTAATTGCCTCGTGCACCATTTAACAATTTTCAAGGTGGTAATATAAATGCTGGGAAGCTATAAAAACCTCCAGACGACGTTTTAACATTAAAGAGACAAAACTTGAATCCTAATGGATCTTAGAGGGTGTATTTAGCGCATAAAGACACCACAGCAAGCGATACACGTTAACCTGAGCAGCTTATGCTTGGATTTTCCATTTGCCATTACATATTCGTCTGGTATAATTACAAGACGTCGAAGAATTGCTAAGACTGTTTCCCACGAGTTGCAAACTGTGCATATTAACACCTATAATTGCCTAATGGACAGAGTAACAATTTTCAAGGTAAAAATATAAATGTTGGGAGGCTATACAAACCTCGAGACGACGATTTAACATTAAAGAGCCAGAACTTTGCTCTTAATGTGTCTTAGAAGGTGTTTTTAGCGCATAAAGACACCACAGCAAGCGATGCACGTTAACCTGAGCAGCTTATGCTTGGATTTCCATTTGCCATTTCATATTCGTCTGGTATAATTACAAGACTTCGAAGAATTGCTAAGACTGTTTCCCACGAGTTGAAAACTGTGCATATTAACACCTATAATTGCCTAATGCACAGAGTAACAATTTTCAAGGTAAACATATAAATGTTCGGAGGCTATACAAACCTCGAGACGACGTTTTAACACTAAAGAGCCAGAATTTTGCTTCTAATGTGTCTTAGAATGTGTTTTTAGCGCATAAAGACACCACAGCAAGCGATGCACGTTAACCTGAGCAGCTTATGCTTGGATTTCCATTTGCCATTACATACTCGTTGGTATAATTACAAGACGTCGAAGAATTGCTAAGACTGCTTCCCACGAGTTGCAAACTGTGCATATTAACACTTCCAATTGCCTCGTGCATCAAGTAACAATTTTCAAGGTGGTAATATAAATGCTGGAAGCTTTAAAAACCTCCAGACGACGTTTTGACATTAAAGAGACAGAACTTGGATCCTAATGGATCTTAGAGGGTGTTTTTAGCGCATAAAGACACCACAGCAAGCGATACACGTTAACCTGAGCTGCTTATGCTTGGATTTTCCATTTGCCATTACATATTCGTCTGGTATAATTACAAGACGTCGAAGAATTGCTAAGACTATTTCCCACGAGTTGCAACCTGTGCATATTAACACCTATAATTGCCTAATGCACAGAGTAACAATTTTCAAGGTAAAAATATAAATGTTCGGAGGCTATACAAACCTCGAGACGATGTTTTAACACTAAAGAGCCAGAACTTTGCTTCTAATGTGTCTTAGAATGGGTTTTTAGCGCATAAAGACACCACAGCAAGCGATACACGTTAACCTGAGCAGCTTATGCTTGGATTTTCCATTTGCCATTACATATTCGTCTGGTATAATTACAAGACTTCGAAGAATTGCTAAGACTGTTTCCCACGAGTTGCAAACTGTGCATATTAACACCTATAATTGCCTAATGCACAGAGTAACAATTTTCAAGGAAAAAATATAAATGTTGGGAGGCTATACAAACCTCGAGACGACGCTTTAACACTTAAGAGCCAGAACTTTGCTCTTAATGTGTCTTAGAAGGTGTTTTTAGCGCATAAAGCCACCACAGCAAGCGATGCACGTTAACCTGAGCAGCTTATGCTTGGATTTCCATTTGCCATTACATACTCGTTGGTATAATTACAAGACGTCGAAGAATTGCTAAGACTGCTTCCCACGAGTTGCAAACTGTGCATATTAACACTTCTAATTGCCTCGTGCACCATGTAACAATTTTCAAGGTGGTAATATAAATTCTGGGAAGCTATAAAAACCTCCAGACGACGTTTTAACATTAAAGAGACAGAACTTGAATCCTAATGGATCTTAGAGGGTGTTTTTAGCGCATAAAGACACCACAGCAAGCGATACACGTTAACCTGAGCAGCTTATGCTTGGATTTTCCATTTACCATTACATATTCGTCTGGTATAATTACAAGACGTCGAAGAATTGCTAAGAATGTTTCCCACGAGTTGCAACCTGTGCATATTGGGTCCCGAGTGGTGTAGCTTGAACAAGCGTCCACGTTCGATCAGCAGAGTTAAGCAACGCTGTCTCTGGTCAGAACTTGGATGGGAGTTCCACGGCTGCATCTCTCGGCGCCTCGTGGTACGGCTATCACGGAAAAAAGTTGGTCCCGGCGGTCATGCAACATCATGACAGTCGTTAGTGGGGTTGGAAGTCCTCATAACTGCACAGCGACGCCATATTAACACTTCTAATTGCCTCGTGCACCATTTAACAATTTTCAAGGTGGTAATATAAATGCTGGGAAGCTATAAAAACCTCCAGACGACGTTTTAACATTAAAGAGACAAAACTTGAATCCTAATGGATCTTAGAGGGTGTATTTAGCGCATAAAGACACCACAGCAAGCGATACACGTTAACCTGAGCAGCTTATGCTTGGATTTTCCATTTGCCATTACATATTCGTCTGGTATAATTACAAGACGTCGAAGAATTGCTAAGACTGTTTCCCACGAGTTGCAAACTGTGCATATTAACACCTATAATTGCCTAATGGACAGAGTAACAATTTTCAAGGTAAAAATATAAATGTTGGGAGGCTATACAAACCTCGAGACGACGATTTAACATTAAAGAGCCAGAACTTTGCTCTTAATGTGTCTTAGAAGGTGTTTTTAGCGCATAAAGACACCACAGCAAGCGATGCACGTTAACCTGAGCAGCTTATGCTTGGATTTCCATTTGCCATTACATATTCGTCTGGTATAATTACAAGACTTCGAAGAATTGCTAAGACTGTTTCCCACGAGTTGAAAACTGTGCATATTAACACCTATAATTGCCTAATGCACAGAGTAACAATTTTCAAGGTAAACATATAAATGTTCGGAGGCTATACAAACCTCGAGACGACGTTTTAACACTAAAGAGCCAGAACTTTGCTTCTAATGTGTCTTAGAATGTGTTTTTAGCGCATAAAGACACCACAGCAAGCGATGCACGTTAACCTGAGCAGCTTATGCTTGGATTTCCATTTGCCATTACATACTCGTTGGTATAATTACAAGACGTCGAAGAATTGCTAAGACTGCTTCCCACGAGTTGCAAACTGTGCATATTAACACTTCCAATTGCCTCGTGCATCAAGTAACAATTTTCAAGGTGGTAATATAAATGCTGGGAAGCTTTAAAAACCTCCAGACGACGTTTTGACATTAAAGAGACAGAACTTGGATCCTAATGGATCTTAGAGGGTGTTTTTAGCGCATAAAGACACCACAGCAAGCGATACACGTTAACCTGAGCAGCTTATGCTTGGATTTTCCATTTGCCATTACATATTCGTCTGGTATAATTACAAGACGTCGAAGAATTGCTAAGACTATTTCCCACGAGTTGCAACCTGTGCATATTAACACCTATAATTGCCTAATGCACAGAGTAACAATTTTCAAGGTAAACATATAAATGTTCGGAGGCTATACAAACCTCGAGACGACGTTTTAACACTAAAGAGCCAGAACTTTGCTTCTAATGTGTCTTAGAATGTGTTTTTAGCGCATAAAGACACCACTGCAAGCGATGCACGTTAACCTGAGCAGCTTATGCTTGGATTTCCATTTGCCATTACATATTCGTTGGTATAATTACAAGACGTTGAAGAATTGCTAAGACTGCTTGCCACGAGTTGCAAACTGTGCATATTAACACTTCTAATTGCCTCGTGCATTTAGTAACAATTTTCAAGGTGGTAATATAAATGCTGGGAAGCTTTAAAAACCTCCAGACGACGTTTTAACATTAAAGAGACAGAACTTGGATCCTAATGGATTTTAGAGGCTGTTTTTAGCGCATAAAGACACCACAGCAAGCGATACACGTTAACCTGAGCTGCTTATGCTTGGATTTTCCATTTGCCATTACTGGTATAATTACAAGACTTCGAAGAATTGCTAAGACTGTTTCCCACGAGTTGCAAACTGTGCATATTAACACCTATAATTGCCTAATGCACAGAGTAACAATTTTCAAGGTAAAAATATAAATGTTGGGAGGCTATACAAACCTCGAGACGACGTTTTAACACTAAAGAGCCAGAACTTTGCTCCTAATGTGTCTTAGAAGGTGTTTTTAGCGCATAAAGACACCACAGCAAGCGATACACGTTAACCTGAGCAGCTTATGCTTGGATTTTCCATTTGCCATTACATTTACGTCTGGTATAATTAAAAGACTTCGAAGAATTGCTAAGACTGTTTCCCACGAGTTGCAAACTGTGCATATTAACACCTATAATTGCATAATGCACAGAGTAACAATTTTCAAGGTAAAAATATAAATGTTGGAAGGCTATACAAACCTCGAGACGACGTTTTATCACTAAAGAGCCAGAACTTTGCTCTTAATGTGTCTTAGAATGTGTTTTTAGCGCATAAAGACACCACAGCAAGCGATGCACGTTAACCTGAGCAGTTTATGCTTGGATTTCCATTTGCCATTACATATTCGTTGGTATAATTACAAGACGTCGAAGAATTGCTAAGACTGCTTCCCACGAGTTGCAAACTGTGCATATTAACACTTCTAATTGCCTCGTGCATCAAGTAACAATTTTCAAGGTGGTAATATAAATGCTGGGAAGCTTTAAAAACCTCCAGACGACGTTTTAACATTAAAGAGACAGAACTTGGATCCTAATGGATCTTAGAGGGTGTTTTTAGCGCATAAAGACACCACAGCAAGCGATACACGTTAACCTGAGCAGCTTATGCTTGGATTTTCCATTTGCCATTACATATTCGTCTGGTATAATTACAAGACTTCGAAGAATTGCTAAGACTGTTTCCCACGAGTTGAAAACAGTGCATATTAACACCTATAATTGCCTAATGCACAGAGTAACAATTTTCAAGGTAAAAATATAAATGTTGGGAGGCTATACAAACCTCGAGACGACGTTTTAACACTAAAGAGCCAGAACTTTTCTTCTAATGTGTCTTAGAATGTGTTTTTAGCGCATAAGGACACCACAGCAAGCGATGAACGTTAACCTGAGCAGCTTATGCTTGGATTTCCATTTGCCATTACATATTCGTTGGTATAATTACAAGACGTCGAAGAATTGCTAAGACTGCTTCCCACGAGTTGCAAACTGTGCATATTAACACTTCTAATTGCCTCGTGCATCTAGTAACAATTTTCAAGGTGGTAATATAAATGCTGGGAAGCTTTAAAAACCTCCAGACGACGTTTTAACATTAAAGAGACAGAACTTGGATCCTAATGGATCTTAGAGGGTGTTTTTAGCGCATAAAGACACCACAGCAAGCGATACACGTTAACCTGAGCAGCTTATGCTTGGATTTTCCATTTGCCATTACATATTCGTCTGGTATAATTACAAGACGTCGAAGAATTGCTAAGACTGTTTCCCACGAGTTGCAAACTGTGCATATTAACACCTATAATTGCCTAATGCACAGAGTAACAATTTTCAAGGTAAAAATATAAATGTTGGGAGGCTATACAAACCTCGAGACGCCGCTTTAACACTTAAGAGCCAGAACTTTGCTCTTAATGTGTCTTAGAAGGTGTTTTTAGCGCATAAAGCCACCACAGCAAGCGATGCACGTTAACCTGAGCAGCTTATGCTTGGATTTCCATTTGCCATTACATACTCGTTGGTATAATTACAAGACGTCGAAGAATTGCTAAGACTGCTTCCCACGAGTTGGAAACTGTGCATATTAACACTTCCAATTGCCTCGTGCATCAAGTAACAATTTTGAAGGTGGTAATATAAATGCTGGGAAGCTTTAAAAACCTCCAGACGACGTTTTGACATTAAAGAGACAGAACTTGGATCCTAATGGATCTTAGAGGGTGTTTTTAGCGCATAAAGACACCACAGCAAGCGATACACGTTAACCTGAGCTGCTTATGCTTGGATTTTCCATTTGCCATTACATATTCGTCTGGTATAATTACAAGACGTCGAAGAATTGCTAAGACTATTTCCCACGAGTTGCAACCTGTGCATATTAACACCTATAATTGCCTAATGCACAGAGTAACAATTTTCAAGGTAAAAATATAAATGTTCGGAGGCTATACAAACCTCGAGACGACGTTTTAACACTAAAGAGCCAGAACTTTGCTTCTAATGTGTCTTAGAATGGGTTTTTAGCGCATAAAGACACCACAGCAAGCGATACACGTTAACCTGAGCAGCTTATGCTTGGATTTTCCATTTGCCATTACATATTCGTCTGGTATAATTACAAGACTTCGAAGAATTGCTAAGACTGTTTCCCACGAGTTGCAAACTGTGCATATTAACACCTATAATTGCCTAATGCACAGAGTAACAATTTTCAAGGAAAAAATATAAATGTTGGGAGGCTATACAAACCTCGAGACGACGCTTTAACACTTAAGAGCCAGAACTTTGCTCTTAATGTGTCTTAGAAGGTGTTTTTAGCGCATAAAGCCACCACAGCAAGCGATGCACGTTAACCTGAGCAGCTTATGCTTGGATTTCCATTTGCCATTACATACTCGTTGGTATAATTACAAGACGTCGAAGAATTGCTAAGACTGCTTCCCACGAGTTGCAAACTGTGCATATTAACACTTCTAATTGCCTCGTGCACCATGTAACAATTTTCAAGGTGGTAATATAAATTCTGGGAAGCTATAAAAACCTCCAGACGACGTTTTAACATTAAAGAGACAGAACTTGAATCCTAATGGATCTTAGAGGGTGTATTTAGCGCATAAAGACACCACAGCAAGCGATACACGTTAACCTGAGCAGCTTATGCTTGGATTTTCCATTTGCCATTACATATTCGTCTGGTATAATTACAAGACGTCGAAGAATTGCTAAGACTGTTTCCCACGAGTTGCAAACTGTGCATATTAACACCTATAATTGCCTAATGGACAGAGTAACAATTTTCAAGGTAAAAATATAAATGTTGGGAGGCTTTAAAACCTCCAGACGACGTTTTAACACTAAAGAGCCAACTTTGCTCCTAATGTGTCCTAGCAGGTGTTTTCAGCGCATAAAGACACCACAGCAAGCGATGCACGTTAACCTGAGCAGCTTATGCTTGGATTTCCATTTGCCATTACATATTCGTTGGTATAATTACAAGACGTCGAAGAATTGCTAAGACTGCTTCCCACAAGTTCCAAACTGTGCATATTAACATTTCTAATTGCCTCGTGCATCAAGTAACAATTTTCAAGGTGGTAATATAAATGCTGGGAAGCTTTAAAAACCTCCAGACGACGTTTTAACGTTAAAGAGACAGAACTTGGATCCTAATGGATCTTAGAGGGTATTTTTAGCGCATAAAGACACCACAGCAAACGATACACGTTAACCTGAGCAGCTTACGCTTGGATTTTCCATTTGCCATTACATATTCGTCTGGTATAATTACAAGACTTCGAAGAATTGATAAGACTGTTTCCCACGAGTTGCAAACTGTGCATATTAACACCTATAATTGCCTAATGCACAGAGTAACAATTTTCAAGGTAAAAATATAAATGTTGGGAGGCTATACAAACCTCGAGACGACGTTTTAACACTAAAGAGCCAACTTTGCTCCTAATGTGTCCTAGAAAGTGTTTTTAGCGCATAAAGACACTACAGCAAGCGATACACGTTAACCTAAGCAGCTTATGCCTGGCTTTTCCATTTGCCATTACATATTCGTCTGGTATAATTACAAGACTTCGAAGAATTGATAAGACTGTTTCCCACGAGTTGCAAACTGTGCATATTAACACCTATAATTGCCTAATACACAGAGTAACAATTTTTAAGGTAATAATATAAATGTTTGGAGGCTATACAAACCTCGAGACGACGTTTTAACACTAAAGATCCATAACTTTGCTCCTAATGTGTCTTAGAAGGTGTTTTTAGCGCATAAAGACACCACAGCAAGCGATACACGTTAACCTGAGTAGCTTATTGTAAGGGAAGATAGACGGTCGGCCTTACATTTTGGCGAAAGTTATATTGGTTATTTTGCCGGCTGGTAACTATCGGCCTAATTGGGCTAGCTCGCCGCGAGGGTCGCAGGGTTCCAGCTATGCTGAAAGAGAAAACAAAAAAAAAAGAAAGGAGTGGGCGCCATGTCCTAGACTCAGATCCAATTCCTTGTGCCGGACCTTACACAAGGTCGAAGATAAAAACCAGCAAGTCAAAAATAAGCAAATCAACAATTAATGAATAGATCACAGCTTTATTTTAAATATTGGTGGGTACTATAGTGCATGGCTATTAAATTACAAAACAAAAAAATAGATTAATCCCGGTGAGGCAGGATATAGCAGGGCCAGGTTATGCAAGCGCTCAGCTGATGCGAAACCCCGAATAGCAGCTCAGAAAGATTCTAAAGTAATTATTCCAAAATTTCTAATGTCAAAACTACCAGGCTATATGCCATATAGTGACAGAGCAGTTTTCTCAGTGGAAATACATCAGGTACATAAATGAACGCTAAAGCAATCGCTTGAATAAACCTTCGGCAAACTTGTACCTACTTAGAAGCTCGCAAATAAATTACAATAACGCGGAAAAATCGCGAACGCCGCAAACAGAGTTCCGACAAAATAATTAACGGGTTCACGCGACTCCAAAGTAAGACAATTGGCTACCGTAATCGGTTCTCTAGCCACTATACGCTAAATATGACGTCAGACCTCAGCGACCGACATGCAAATGGCGTCGAAATAAATCTGAGGATATCGAGTAGTTACTGTTTTGTGATATCGAGCAAACCGTAGGCAACATGCGGTAAGTACTGCCTTAAAACTGAAATACTAGCGCGGATTACCTAACATACAATTTGCAGGGGAGCTCAATGGGGCGCGGCGGCCGACAAGCCTCCAGCAGCAGCGGAACCACCTAAACAGGACCTTCGTAGGTTCCACGGAGACGCCGTGGTTCGGGGCCAATTCAAAACCGAAGGCTCCTACAGGGTTGAGGCGCAGAGCTGTCTATACCAATTCGGGTAAGCTCGATTAAAGATTCAATAAAGATCAGTAGCCTGCACAAAATGGGCGCTCGAAATTTACAATAGCTATATCATAATAACGCATTAAAATTATACAAAAGCATGCACTAACATCTAACTAGACGAAGCATTGCTATGCCAAAAATATCATACATGCCCTATCTGTTAACGAGACGAGATTCTAATAACTAACTATAAGATTACACCAAGCACAAGGAGTGATAACTAAATCAGTTTCTTGCCTGTAGAAAAAAACATGTCGGCTCCTAACCTGTGACTTGCGGGGCCCGAAGACGGCAGAAGCAATGAGGGTTCCGGCAGACACAGCGGAAGGCCCAGCGGACCGAGAAAGCGGTGATTGTGTCGCAGGTGAGTGCAGTGCTACACCCTCCAGCGTAGCTCCCAGGAGATTGCAGAGCTCCTTGACAACTCGGTAATTTCAGGAGCCCAAATCGACGGTTTGGATGCCCGCAGGGTGCAGCCGAACAAGGAATGCTAAGCCTCTTCAGGGAGGAGTCCAACCTCTCGCAGGAAGCGTCCAAACTCTCCCAAGATCGTAGCCGACAGGAAATGGCATCCCACAGTAAATGGCTATAACGCACAACGCCCAAATAAGTCCCAAATAAGAAGAAACTGGCCTTATCTTACCTCACGCTGGAATTGAGCCAGAGGAAAGGGCAGAAACAATGGTGGCCTCAAACGAATCCGCAGTTGCGAAGGACGTAAGTATAACTAAATCAAATACGAACGTCTTAAGGGCACATGTGCTTTTCAAGATCCTCCGACAAATCAAAACGGAGCCGAGCTATACTAATTAGCTCACAAATTTAAGCACACGGCCGAGGCACTAGCAGCCTGCACCAAGTTTAAAATGGGAAAGAGCTCAAAAATCCACCAGTTACCAGTTATCAAAACTTTTCAAAATTTTTGGGCCAGAAGATGCAAAAAAACAGCCTGAATAATTTGACTGCAAGAAATGATATCCTTTATCTAGCAACAAATAGAATAGTGCAGAATAATTTGTAACAGGGGTTGCCTAAGCGCCATATACAAATATCTGTAGGAATATGACCAAAATAAATTTAATTAGTAGAATATGGGTAATTATTCGAAGAGTTGCTTACCAAACTGCTTGATAATTATATGAAAATAATTAAAAATAAGATACAGCTAATTATACCTAGTTTAAAGCATGCAAAAATTGGCAAAAGCCAACCATAAATATTCAAGTTCAAAAATTCAGCTAGCGAAAGTTCAATACTACGGGGGACACTCCAAAAGTATCGTAACAAATCCTCCCCCCACAAAAGGAAAGGTAAATCACTCCAGATTTACCCGACCATACAAATGCCAACAAAAGAAATCGCCCTAAGAGACAAAAAAAAAACGATGCCTGCCGGAAGGAAACACGAAGGGAAGGAACGAAGGATTTAAAGAAGTAGACAAGGAGAGAGCATGTAAGAGTCCAAGCGCATCATCGAAGACAACTAGACACCAACCTCTTCCGTCGCTGCAAGATGACGTGAGCTGCGCCGGTGGAAGGAAAGGCTACGTCAGGTTGCAACAAAGAAGCACCCGAAACGCAAACACCTCGGAAAAATGCGGAGTGGGAGACAGGAAAGCGAACGACACAAAAGAAGGAAGGGAAAGGAAAACCAACCTCAACCAAGGGTTAAGTACTTAGGCCCAGGATCGACCTACAGCACTGAAGCTATCTCCAAATGACGGAAGATAGAACGGATATCCAAAATAACACGAAGTATAAAGAGAACGAACACAGCAAAAAGAGGGAACATCCCTTTCAAACGAGAATAAACATAAACAAACCTATAACTAGCAATAATCAATTGTAAATACCCAACAAGTATCGACAATAAATAATACCAAATGTAAATCACCTAGCCAATAATAAATTCTAACACCCTAACAGTTCGATTTGCACTATAGTACCACCAAGTACCCCAATAACGACGTAGTCAAAAATCCTTTCAAGGCCCCAAAGCGTTGGGCGTCAAAATCTTCTTGTAAGGGAAGATAGACGGTCGGCCTTACATTTTGGCGAAAGTTATATTGGTTATTTTGCCGGCTGGTAACTATCGGCCTAATTGGGCTAGCCCGCCGCGAGGGTCGCAGGGTTCCAGCTATGCTGAAAGAGAATACAAAAAAAAAGAAAGGAGTGGGCGCCAGGTCCTAGACTCAGATCCAATTCCTTGTGCCGGACCTTACACAAGGTCGAAGATAAAAACCAGCAAGTCAAAAATAAGCAAATTAACAACCAATGAATAGATCACAGCTTTATTTTAAATATTGGTGGGTACTATAGTGCATGGCTAACATAAATATATATAAATCACAGCAGGCAGTAGGCAAAATTAGTTACAAGTAGCAAAGGCGATACTAGTACCTTTGTATATTTCTAGCAACAACAAAGAAAACACACAGTATGCGACATGCAATAATAAATATAAATATCGAGCATACAGTAGCCCACGAGCAGTAATAACTATGACCTGTGAATGGGCTAACACATTAAAACATTGCGCGGTTAAAAACGGAGCGTAGCGAGTATTAAATTACAAAACAAAAAAATAGATTAATCCCTGTGAGGCAGGATATAGCAGGGCCAGGTTATGCAAGCGCTCAGCTGATGCGAAACCTCGAATATCAGCTCAGAAAGATTCTAAAGTAATTATTCCAAAATTTCTAATGTCAAAACTACCAGGCTATATGCCATATAGTGACAGAGCAGTTTTCTCAGTGGAAATACATCAGGTACATAAATGAACGCTAAAGCAATCGCTTAAATAAACCTTCGGCAAACTTGTACCTACTTAGAGGCTCGCAAATAAATTACAATAACGCGGAAAAATCGCGAACGCCGCAAACAGAGTTCCGACAAAATAATTAACGGGTTCACGCGACTCCAAAGTAAGACAATTGGCTACCGTAATCGGTTCTCTAGCCACTATACGCTAAATATGACGTCAGACCTCAGCGACCGACATGCAAATGGCGTCGAAATAAACCTGAGGATATCGAGTAGTTACTGTTTTGTGATATCGAGCAAACCGTAGGCAACATGCGGTAAGTACTGCCTTAAAACTGAAATACTAGCGCGGATGACCTAACATACAATTTGCAGGGGAGCTCAATGGGGCGCGGCGGCCGACAAGCCCCCAGCAGCAGCGGAACCACCTAAACAGGACCTTCGTAGGTTCCACGGAGACGCCGTGGTTCGGGGCCAATTCAAAACCGAAGGTTCCTACAGGGTTGAGCCGCAGAGCTGTCTATACCAATTCGGGTAAGCTCGATTAAAGATTCAATAAAGATCAGTAGCCTGCACAAAATGGGCGCTCGAAATTTGCAATAGCCCTATCATAATAACGCATTAAAATTATACAAAAGCATGCACTAACATCTAACTAGACGAAGCATTGCTATGCCAAAAATATCATACATGCCCTATCTGTTAACGAGACGAGATTCTAATAACTAACTATAAGATTACACCAAGCACAAGGAGTGATAACTAAATCAGTTTCTTGCCTGTAGAAAAAAACATGTCGGCTCCTAACCTGTGACTTGCGGGGCCCGAAGACGACAGAAGCAATGAGGGTTCCGGCAGACACAGCGGGAGGCCCAGCGGACCGAGGAAGCGGTGATTGTGTCGCAGGTGAGTGCAGTGCTACACCCTCCAGCGTAGCTCCCAGGAGATTGCAGAGCTCCTTGACAACTCGGTAATTTCAGGAGCCCAAATCGACGGTTTGGATGCCCGCAGGGTGCAGCCGAACAAGGAATGCTAAGCCTCTTCAGGGAGGAGTCCAACCTCTCGCAGGAAGCGTCCAAACTCTCCCAAGATCGTAGCCGACAAGAAATGGCATCCCACAGTAAATGGCTATAACGCACAACGCCCAAATAAGTCCCAAATAAGAAGAAACTGGCCTTATCTTACCTCACGCTGGAATTGAGCCAGATGAAAGGGCAGAAACAATGCTGGCCTCAAACGAATCCGCAGTTGCGAAGAACGTAAGTATAACTAAATCAAATACGAACGTCTTAAGGGCACATGTGCTTTTTCAGATCCTCCGACATATCAAAACGGAGCCGAGCTATACTAATTAGCTCACAAATTTAAGCACACGGCCGAGGCACTAGCAGCCTACACCAAGTTTAAAATGGGAAAGAGCTCAAAAATCCACCAGTTACCAGTTATCAAAACTTTCCAAAATTTTTGGGCCAGAAGATGCAAAAAAAACAGCCTGAAAAATTTGACTGCAAGAAATGATATCCTTTATCTAGCAACAAATAGAATAGTGCAGAATAATTTGTAACAGGGGTTGCCTAAGCGCGATATACAAATATCTGTAGGAATATGACCAAAATAAATTTAATTAGTAGAATATGGGTAATTATTCGAAGAGTTGCTTACCAAACTGCTTGATAATTATAGGAAAATAATTAAAAATAAGATACAGCTAATTATACCTAGTTTAAAGCATGCAAAAATTGGCAAAAGCCAACCATAAATATTCAAGTTCAAAAATTCAGCTAGCGAAAGTTCAATACTACGGGGGACACTCCAAAAGTATCGTAACAAATCCTCCCCCCACAAAAGGGAGGGTAAATCACTCCAGATTTACCCGACCATACAAATGCCAACAAAAGAAATCGCCCTAAGAGACAAAAAAAACGATGCCTGCCGGAAGGAAACACGAAGGGAAGGAACGAAGGATTTAAAGAAGTAGACAAGGAGAGAGCATGTAAGAGTCCAAGCGCATCATCAAAGACAACTAGACACCAACCTCTTCCATCGCTGCAAGATGACGTGAGCTGAGCCGGTGGAAGGAAAGGCTACGTCAGGTTGCAACAAAGAAGCACCCGAAACGCAAACACCTCGGAAAAATGAGGAGTGGGAGACAGGAAAGCGAACGACACAGAAGAAGGAAGGGAAAGGAAAACCAACCTCAACCAAGGGTTAAGTACTTAGGCCCAGGATCGACCTACAGCACTGAAGCTATCTCCAAATGACGGAAGATAGAACGGATATCCAAAATAACACGAAGTATAAAGAGAACGAACACAGCAAAAAGAAGGAATATCCCTTTCAAACGAGAAAAAAAATGAGAAAGAGAAAGATGCGAGAAATGAAGGGACCAGATGTTTAGGTCGGGACTCCAATTCGAGAAAAAGGAAAGGTAAGTTGGGTCCCAAAGGTTCCGTCCGACGTCCCCAAACCAACCTCCCAAAAAGACGTAGACTAAACCAAATCATCATTATCGTCGACAGCGTTGTTGAGCTTCAAATCTTTGGCATGCCAATTCCCACGCAAACGACCGTCCGGATCCTTAAGTTGATAAATGAATCGAGACAACTTCTTATGGATTATAAAGGGTTCAATGAACTTGGGGGCCAATTTAGCAGTATAGTGGTTAGCAGCATCCGATTGCGTGAAGTTTCTTCTCCAAACGGAGTTGCCTACCTGATATTCATCAGGTCGTCTTCGCAGGTTGTAGTATACCTTCGAACGATCGTAGGCCCTAGCAAGACGTACTTTTACTTCTTTGTACAATCGTTGCAGCGCTTGGGCTCTTATATTGGGGTTTTCATCCCTTATGACACGAAGTTCGGGACCTTCATCTTCAGGTCTTTCTTCAGGATTCCCGTCGAGTGTAATTTCTCGGCCAAAATTCAAAAAGTAGGGGCTATGACCAGTGACATCATGCTTGGAGGTTCTTATGGCACAAGCGACTTGTTGTAAGTATTTATCCCACTAACGTTGTTTGTCGGACACGTACGCTGTAAGCATTGTTTTCAGAACACGATTGATGCGTTCCGTTGGATTTGCCTGAGGGTGATACAACGCTGTAAACGCTATTCTGCAGCCATAGTTCCTAGCCAAGGCAGTAAATTCGCGACTCTTGAACTGGACACCATTGTCGCAGATAATTCTCTTCGGAGCGCCAAACAATAAAAACACGTTTTCTTCAACGTGACGTACGACTGAAGCGGCCGTAGCCTTACGAAGGGGAAATACAAGAGGAAGTTTAGTGAAGCAATCAGCCACTACAAGTATATACTGATATCCCCGAGAAGAACGAGGTAGAGGTCCTATGAGGTCCATACAGATGACCTCCCAGGGCTTCGAGATGTTTGTGTGACCTCCTATATGTCTAGCGGGTGGTCGTTGGTCAGGCTTAGTGCGGGAACACGCCTTGCAGTTGCGAATGTAGCGCAGAACATCCGTTCGCATCTTGGGCCAGTAGTACCTCTGAGCTATACGACCTAAGGTTTTCGAAACGCTAAGATGTCCTGAGGTAGGATCATCATGATTGCGTCTAAGTACTTCTGAACGTTTGTCCTTAGGTAGAACTATCTTCCAATCTTCATTGGCCTGCATGAGTTCCGGATACGGGCTCCTAACATGTTTGTAGAGTTGCGAATTCGACTCGCTCCAAGCAGGGTAGTGCTGTGGATCGTTGCGGACTTTTAGGCGCATCCGAGCATACCAGCGATCTCGAATATGGTCGTCCTCAGTGACTTCATCGACAATAGGTACGGACCTGGATAGAGCGTCAGGTACGACATTGTCTTTGCCCTTGCGATGTATGACGTTAAAATTGTATTGTTGTAGGCGTATGGCCCAACGCGCAATGCGTCCTATGGGATCTTTAATATTATGCAACCACTTGAGGGCGTAGTGGTCGGTCACGACGTCGAACTTAGTTCCCTCGATGTACGGGCGAAGTTTTTCGATGGCGAAGAGTACCGCGAGTCATTCACGTTCCGTTGTGCTGAACTTCCGCTCATTCTTCGTGAGCGAACGGCTTATATAGCAGACGACCTTCTCTCCCTCAGGATACGTCTGGGACCAGACGGCTCCGAGTCCATAACCAGAGGCGTCCGTCTGAATAGTGAAGGGCCGACTGAAATCTGGGCAAGAGAGCACAGGGACCGAGACGAGGCAGTCTTTAATGGTGTCAAATGCGGTTTGACATTCCTCAGACCAAACAAACTTTTGGTTCTTGCGAAGCAGGCGAGTCATAGGTGACACAACTGAAGAGAAGTTAGGCACAAAGCGCCGATACCACGATGCCATTCCCAATATCCTTCTAACCTCTGGTACCGTCTTGGGGTTAGGGATGTTCAAGATTGCTTCGACCTTTTCCGGGTCGACGAGTAGACCTTTGGAGTTCACGACGTACCCCAGGTACTTCAGTTCGGGCTTGCAAAAATGACATTTTTCCCGGTTCAAAGTTAGGCCGGCCTTGGCGATCCTAGATATGACTTCCTTCAAGACCTCCAGGTGTTTTTCGAAGGTAGGAGTGCAGATAATAACGTCATCCAAGTATGTGAAGGCGTAAGGTTCTAGGTCGGCACCAATAACTCGGTCGATAAGACGTTGCCAAGTCGCCGGGGCGGTATGAAGAGCGAACGGGAGGCGACAAAATTGATACAACCCACGATTAGGGACAGTGAAAGCAGTTAGCGGACGGCTAGCGACAGAAACCGGCACCTGAAAGTAAGCTGACTTGACATCTAACGTGGTCAGGTATTGTGCATCACGTAACTTGTCCAAGATGTTGCTGATGTACGGAAGTGGATAGGCATCAGGTTGGATAACCTTGTTGAGCTTCCGATAGTCCACACAAAAATGGTAGGAACCATCCTTCTTCTTTATCATGACGATGGGCGAGGACCATGCCGATGTTGAAGGTTCTACAATGCCCTTTTCTAACATATCGTCGAGCTCTTCATTCACGTGCTTTTGTAAAGCAGGCGAAATTGAATAATAGCGCTGCTTAATCGGTTCAGCATCCGTCTTGATTACGTGTTCCACTAAATGGGTACATCCTACACCATCTCCTATCAAGGAAAAAGCTTCGCTGATAGTCTGATCAAGCACAGCTTGTTCGTCGTTCGTGAGGTGTTCAGTCGAACGGATCGCAGCGATTTGCTCATCAGCCGAGACTTTGAAGAAGGTCCATTCCCCATGGCGAAGATCTGGCACAAGGGCCATCCTCTTCCAGAAGTCGGTGCCCAAGATGAGTGTATGTGGCAACGAGGGAATAACCAAAACTTCGAACGTTCTCACGCGATCTCTCAGTACGATGGGGACGGTAAGTGTACCTATACTATGGCATTTCTCACCGTTGGCGACGCGGCAGGTGGTAGGTTTATTTGAACTTAATTTGCAGACGTCCTTCAATACTTCCCATCCTTGGCGACCTAAAATGGTACGGCTCGCGCCGGAGTCCAACAAACCAAGTAGATCTTTGCCATAAATCGAAACACGAAGATAGGGCCTCTCATCTCTGTTGGCGTGACCTAAGATGAAGTCGAGCAGAATACGATGTCCAGTGGGTATATGATCCGTTTCTCGAGATTGAGAGACGACATTGGCCTCAGAAATGGCTGCGGGAGAAGACGCTAATCGGCCTTTTAACGCCTTCCGTTCCCGTTTCCCGAACAGAAAGGGCAGGTACGAATTGTGACGTCAGCTTTACCGCAGCGATAACACTTCAATTTGCGCGGCGATGGACACTGAGCTACGCGATGGTCGGGCTTCCCACAGTTCCAGCACACACCATAGGGTCGAGCGGCGGTAACATCGCAGTCTTGTCCTTCGGCAGAGGGACTAGGAGTAGAACTAGTTTCCTCAATGGCAGCAGCTCTTGCTCCAAAACGAGGCTTGTGATAAGCCAAATCGGGTTCGAGAGCCTGATAAGGCGGAGGTGGATTCTTGAACCTCGAAGCACGCACCTTAGCATCCTCAATTAGTTTGCCAAGTCTAAGCTGAGCGATACTCGTTGGGGAGTAGAGAGCCAGTTGAGCCTGTAAGT
Organism: Agriotes lineatus; assembly: GCA_940337035.1. Classification (NCBI taxonomy): domain Eukaryota; kingdom Metazoa; phylum Arthropoda; class Insecta; order Coleoptera; family Elateridae; genus Agriotes; species Agriotes lineatus. The sequence continues at coordinate 113,618 of CALNHX010002342.1, read as the reverse complement.
ATGGTTGCAAGTTCCTACGCATAATCTCTATGCGTTCCATTTCTACAGGTAAACGAGAAAGGCGACTAAAAAGGTTCTCCATGACAGCGACGTAGACCGTTACGGGCTCATCGGGTCCTTGGGTTCTACTACGGATTTCATCCCATAAGCTAGTTTCGTAGTCGCAAGGCAGAAAAGCGGCTTTCAAGGCGATGATCAATTCATCCCATGAACGAATAGTGTTGCGAATGGAACGAAACCAAATTCGAGCGTTGCCAGTGAACAATTCGATGGCAGCAGCAAAAAGTTGATCCTTGGACACGATTCGAGCTATGCGAGTTTCTTCAATTTCTTCTAAAAAGCTAGTTAAGCCATTTCCTCCATCGAAGGTGATCCTCCAGTTGTTGATGGCTAAATAGTTGGCAGTCGAAGTGTGTCTGTGCGACGCAGACTGGTTCACATCTTCGGCAGCAGAAGAACGACGATTGACAACATCAGCAAAGGGCGGATAATCTAAGCATATGCCAGGCTGCATGGCTGAACTACTAGGATTAGGCTGAGGGGCAAAGAACTGTGAAGTGGACAACGGATGACTAAACGTAACCGAGCTAGCAATAGGACGAATAGGCAAGGCAGCGTCTTCCTGAGACGTAGTGGCAGCAGAGCTATGGGGGCGAATATGAGTTTCCTGGGGCGAAGCTACTGAACCGTCCTCCGAGCTTGAATCGCTCGGTGCGACTGACGTATCGTTACAAGCTTGGGCATCAGCGTGAAGCTGAAGCTTCGCTTCCAAGGCGGCAATTAGTTGTTCGCATCTATCTTTCAGGGACTCCAACCTAGAAGCGGAATCTGGTTCTGCTATAATATGACCTAATCGACCTTGAACATGAAGAAGGCTAGTACCTAATCGTTGGGCATCATTGTCCAGGTTCCTAGAGGTGCAACTGTCAATTTCGGCAGCTAAAATAGAAAGTTTGTCTTCACAGATCGCAAGTTCTTCAGTAGCGTCGAAAGACACGGGAGTGAAAGTGGCATTCATAAGAAGATCTATCTTCATACGAGCACGGAGTAATTTACGTTTGTCTTGGACGTTGCCCTGAATGGCAATGTCTCTAACTCGAAGCTCATAATCGAGTTCATCGACGAGCAAACGATTAACATCTAATCTAAATACCATCTTGCTGTTCCAACAGGACAAGATGATAAAAAAAAACTTATTTAAACTAGGCTTATAACTATCCAAGCAAGAACCTGTAATTAAGCATGCAATAAACAAACCTATAACTAGCAATAATCAATTGTAAATACCCAACAAGTATCGACAATAAATAATACCAAATGTAAATCACCTAGCCAATAATAAATTCTAACACCCGAACAGTTCGATTTGCACTATAGTACCACCAAATACCCCAATAACGACGTAGTCAAAAATCCTTTCAAGGCCCCAAAGCGTTGGGCGTCAAAATCTTCTTGTAAGGGAAGATAGACGGTCGGCCTTACATTTTGGTGAAAGTTATATTGGTTATTTTGCCGGCTGGTAACTATCGGCCTAATTGGGCTAGCTCGCCGCGAGGGTCGCAGGGTTCCAGCTATGCTAAAAGAGAATACAAAAAAAAGAAAGGAGTGGGCGCCAGGTCCTAGACTCAGATCCAATTCCTTGTGCCGGACCTTACACAAGGTCGAAGATAAAAACCAGCAAGTCAAAAATAAGCAAATCAACAACCAATGAATAGATCACAGCTTTATTTTAAATATTGGTGGGTACTATAGTGCATGGCTAACATAAATATATATAAATCACAGCAGGCAGTAGGCAAAATTAGTTACAAGTAGCAAAGGCGATACTAGTACCTTTGTATATTTCTAGCAACAACAAAGAAAACACACAGTATGCGACATGCAATAATAAATATAAATATAAATATAAATATCGAGCATACAGTAGCCCACGAGCAGTAATAACTATGACCTGTGAATGGGCTAACACATTAAAACATTGCGCGGTTAAAAACGGAGCGTAGCGAGTATTAAATTACAAAACAAAAAAATAGATTAATCCCTGTGAGGCAGGATATAGCAGGGCCAGGTTATGCAAGCGCTCAGCTGATGCGAAACCCCGAATATCAGCTCAGAAAGATTCTAAAGTAATTATTCCAAAATTTCTAATGTCAAAACTACCAGGCTATATGCCATATAGTGACAGAGCAGTTTTCTCAGTGGAAATACATCAGGTACATAAATGAACGCTAAAGCAATCGCTTGAATAAACCTTCGGCAAACTTGTACCTACTTAGAGGCTCGCAAATAAATTACAGTAACGCGGAAAAATTGCGAACGCCGCAAACAGAGTTCCGACAAAATAATTAACGGGTTCACGCGACTCCAAAGTAAGACAATTGGCTACCGTAATCGGTTCTCTAGCCACTATACGCTAAATATGACGTCAGACCTCAGCGACCGACATGCAAATGGCGTCGAAATAAACCTGAGGATATCGAGTAGTTACTGTTTTGTGATATCGAGCAAACCGTAGGCAACATGCGGTAAGTACTGCCTTAAAACTGAAATACTAGCGCGGATGACCTAACATACAATTTGCAGGGGAGCTCAATGGGGCGCGGCGGCCGACAAGCCCCCAGCAGCAGCGGAACCACCTAAACAGGACCTTCGTAGGTTCCACGGAGACGCCGTGGTTCGGGGCCAATTCAAAACCGAAGGCTCCTACAGGGTTGAGCCGCAGAGCTGTCTATACCAATTCGGGTAAGCTCGATTAAAGATTCAATAAAGATCAGTAACCTGCACAAAATGGGCGCTCGAAATTTGCAATAGCCCTATCATAATAACGCATTAAAATTATACAAAAGCATGCACTAACATCTAACTAGACGAAGCATTGCTATGCCAAAAATATCATACATGCCCTATCTGTTAACGAGACGAGATTCTAATAACTAACTATAAGATTACACCAAGCACAAGGAGTGATAACTAAATCAGTTTCTTGCCTGTAGAAAAAAACATGTCGGCTCCTAACCTGTGACTTGCGGGGCCCGAAGACGGCAGAAGCAATGAGGGTTCCGGCAGACACAGCGGGAGGCCCAGCGGACCGAGGAAGCGGTGATTGTTTCGCAGGTGAGTGCAGTGCTACACCCTCCAGCGTAGCTCCCAGGAGATTGCAGAGCTCCTTGACAACTCGGTAATTTCAGGAGCCCAAATCGACGGTTTGGATGCCCGCAGGGTGCAGCCGAACAAGGAATGCTAAGCCTCTTCAGGGAGGAGTCCAACCTCTCGCAGGAAGCGTCCAAACTCTCCCAAGATCGTAGCCGACAGGAAATGGCATCCCACAGTAAATGGCTATAACGCACAACGCCCAAATAAGTCCCAAATAAGAAGAAACTGGCCTTATCTTACCTCACGCTGGAATTGAAAGGGCAGAAACAATGCTGGCCTCAAACGAATCCGCAGTTGCGAAGGACGTAAGTATAACCAAATCAAATACGAACGTCTTAAGGGCACATGTGCTTTTTCAGATCCTCCGACAAATCAAAACGGAGCAGAGCTATACTAATTAGCTCACAAATTTAAGCACACGGCCGAGGCACTAGCAGCCTGCACCAAGTTTAAAATGGGAAAGAGCTCAAAAATCCACCAGTTACCAGTTATCAAAACTTTCCAAAATTTTTGGGAAAAAGGATGCAAAAAAACAGCCTGAATCATTTGACTGCAAGAAATGATATCCTTTATCTAGCAACAAATAGAGTAGTGCAGAATAATTTGTAACAGGGGTTGCCTAAGCGCCATATACAAATATCTGTAGGAATATGACCAAAATAAATTTAATTAGTACAATATGGGTAATTATTCGAAGAGTTGCTTACCAAACTGCTTGATAATTATAGGAAAATTATTACAAATAAGATACAGCTAATTATATCTAGTTTAAAGCATGCAAAAATTGGCAAAAGCCAACCATAAATATTCAAGTTCAAAAATTCAGCTAGCGAAAGTTCAATACTACGGGGGACATTCCAAAAGTATCGTAACAAATCGCTTGGATTTCCATTTGCCATTACATATTCGTTGGTATAATTACAAGACGTCGAAGAATTGCTAAGACTGTTTCCCACGAGTTGCAAACTGTGCATATTAACACCTATAATTGCATAATGCACAGAGTAACAATTTTCAAGATAAAAATATAAATGTTGGGAGGCTATACAAACCTCGAGACGACGTTTTAACATTAAAGAGACAGAACTTGGATCCTAATGGATCTTACAGAGTGTTTTTAGCGCATAAAGACGCCACAGCAAGATATGCACGTTAACCTGAGCAGCTTATGCTTGGATTTCCATTTGCCATTACATATTCGGTGGTATAATTACAAGACGTCGAAGAATTGCTAAGACTGCTTCCCACGAGTTGCAAACTGTGCATATTAACACTTCTAATTGCCTCGTGCACCAAGTAACAATTTTCAAGGTGGTAATATAAATGCTAGGAAGCTTTAAAAACCTCCAGACGACGTTTTGACATTAAAGAGACAGAACTTGGATCCTAATGGATCTTAGAGGGTGTTTTTAGCGCATAAAGACTCCACATCCAGCGATACACGTTAACCTGAGCAGCTTATGCTTGGATTTCCATTTGCCATTACATATTCGGTGGTATAATTACAAGACGTCGAAGAATTGCTAAGACTGCTTCCCACGAGTTGCAAACTGTGGATATTAACACTTCTAATTGCCTCGTGCACCAAGTAACAATTTTCAAGGTGGTAATATAAATGCTAGGAAGCTTTAAAAACCTCCAGACGACGTTTTGACATTAAAGAGACAGAACTTGGATCCTAATGGATCTTAGAGGGTGTTTTTAGCGCATAAAGACTCCACCTCCAGCGATACACGTTAACCTGAGCAGCTTATGCTTGGATTTTCCATTTGCCATTACATCTTCGTCTGGTATAATTACAAGACGTCGAAGAATTGCTAAGACTGTTTCCCACGAGTTGCAAACTGTGCATATTAACACCTATAATTGCATAATGCACAGAGTAACAATTTTCAAGATAAAAATATAAATGTTGGGAGGCTATACAAACCTCCAGACGACGTTTTAACATTAAACAGACAGAACTTGGATCCTAATGGATCTTACAGAGAGTTTTTAGCGCATAAAGACGCCACAGCAAGATATGCACGTTAACCTGAGCAGCTTATGCTTGGATTTCCATTTGCCATTACATATTCGGTGGTATAATTACAAGACGTCGAAAAATTGCTAAGACTGCTTCCCACGAGTTGCAAACTGTGCATATTAACACTTCTAATTGCCTCGTGCATCAAGTAACAATTTTCAAGATGTTAATATAAATGCTGGGAAGCTTTAAAAACCTCCAGACGACGTTTTAACACTTAAGAGCCAGAGCTTTGCTCCTAATGTGTCTTAGAATGTGTTTTTAGCGCATAAAGACACCACAGCAAGCGATACACGTTAACCTGAGCAGCTTATGCTTGGATTTTCCATTTGCCATTACATATTCGTTGGTATAATTACAAGACGTCGAAGAATTGCTAAGACTGCTTTCCACGAGTTGCAAACTGTGCATATTAACACTTCTAACTGCCTCGTGCACCAAGTAACAATTTTCAAGGTGGTAATGTAAATGCTGGGAAGCTTTAAAAACCTCCAGACGACGTTTTAACATTAAAGAGACAGAACTTGGATCCTAATGGATCTTAGAGGGTGTTTTTAGCGCATAAAGACATCACAGCAAGCGATACACGTTAATCTGAGCAGCTTATGCTTGGATTTCCATTTGCCATTACATATTCGTTGGTATAATTACAAGACGTCGAAGAATTGCTAAGACTGTTTCCCACGAGTTGCAAACTGTGCATATTAACACCTAAAATTGCATAATGCACAGAGTAACAATTTTCAAGATAAAAATATAAATGTTGGGAGGCTATACAAACCTCGAGACGACTTTTTAACATTAAAGAGACAGAACTTGGATCCTAATGGACCTTAGAGAGTGTTTTTAGCGCATAAAGACACCACAGCAAGATATGCACGTTAACCTGAGCAGCTTATGCTTGGATTTTCCATTTGCCATTACATATTCGTTGGTATAATTACAAGACGTCGAAGAATTGCTAAGACTGCTTCCCACGTGTTGCAAACTGTGCATATTAAGACTTCTAATTGCCTCCTGCACCAAGTAACAATTTTCAAGGTGGTAATGTAAATGCTGGAAGGCTTTAAAAACCTCCAGACGACGGTTTAACATTAAAGAAACAGAACTTGGATCCTAATGGATCTTAGAGGGTGTTTTTAGCGCATAAAGACACCTCAGCAAGCGATACACGTTAATCTGAGCAGCTTATGCTTGGAGTTTCCATTTGCCATTACATATTCGTCTGGTATAATTACACGACGTCGAAGAATTGCTAAGACTATTTCACACGAGTTGCAACCTGTGCATATTAACACCTATAATTGCTTAATGCACAGAGTAACAATTTTCAAGGTAAAAATATATATGTTGGGAAGCTATACAAACCTCGAGACGTCGTTTTAACACTAAAGAGCCCGAACTTTGCTTCTAATGTGTCTTAGAAGGTGTTTTTAGCGCATAAAGACACCACAGCAAGCGATGCACGTTAACCTGAGCAGCTTATGTTTGGATTTCCATTTGCCATTACATATTCGTTGGTATAATTACAAGACGTCGAAGAATTGCTAAAACTGCTTCTCACGAGTTGCAAACTGTGCATATTAACATTTCTAATTGCCTCGTGCATCAAGTAACAATTTTGAAGGTGGTAATATAAATACTGGGAAGCTTTAAAAACCTCCAGACGACGTTTTAACATTAAAGAGACAGAATTTGGATCCTAATGGATCTTAGAGGGTGTTTTTCGCGCATAAAGACACCACAGCAAGCTATACACGTTAACCTGAGCAGCTTATACTTGGATTTTCCATTTGCCATTACATATTCGTCTGGTATAATTACAAGACTTCGAAGAATTGCTAAGACTGTTTCCCACAAGTTGAAAACTGTGCATATTAACAGTTATAATTGCCTAATGCACAGAGTAACAATTTTCAAGATAAAAATATAAATGTTGGGAGGCTATACAAACCTCGAGACGACGTTTTAACACTAAAGAGCCAGAACTTTGCTCTTAATGTGTCTTAGAAGGAGTTTTTAGCGCATCAAGACACCACAGCAAGCGATGCACGTTAACCTGAGCAGCTTATACTTGGATTTTCCATTTGCCATTACATATTCGTCTGGTATAATTACAAGACTTCGAAGAATTGCTAAGACTGTTTCCCACAAGTTGCAAACTGTGCATATTAACACCTATAATTGCCTAATGCACAGAGTAACAATTTTCAAGGTAAAAATATAAATGTTGGGAGGCTATACAAACCTCGAGATGACGTTTTAACACTAAAGTGCCAGAACTTAGCTCCTAATGTGTCCTAGAAGGTGTTTTTAGCGCATAAAGACACCACAGCAAGCGATGCACGTTAACCTGAGCAGCTTATGCTTGGATTTTCTATTTGCCATTACATATTCGTCTGGTATACTTACAAGACTTCGAAGAATTGCTAAGACTGTTTCCCACAAGTTGCAAACTGTGCATATTAACACCTATAATTGCCTAATGCACAGCGTAACAATTTTCAAGGTAAAAATATAAATGTTGGGAGGCTATACAAACCTCGAGATGACGTTTTAACACTAAAGAGCCAGAACTTTGCTCTTAATGTATCTTAGAAGGTGTTTTTAGCGCATAAAGACACCACAGCAAGCGATGCACGTTAACCAGAGCAGCTTATGCTTGGATTTTCATTTTCCATTACATATTCGTTGGTGTAATTACAAGACGTCGAAGAATTGCTAAGACTGCTTCCCACAAGTTGCAAACTGTGCATATTAACACTTCTAATTGCCTCGTGCATCAAGTAACAATTTTCAAGGTGGTAATATAAATGCTGGGAACCTTTAAAAACCTCCAGACTACATTTTGACATTAAAGAGACAGAACTTGGATCCTAATGGATCTTAGAGGGTGTTTTTAGCGCATAAAGACACCACAGCAAGCGATACACGTTAACCTGAGCAGCTTATGCTTGGATTTTCCATTTGCCATTACATATTCGTCTGGTATAATTACAAGACTTCGAAGAATTGCTAAGACTGTTTCCCACAAGTTGCAAACTGTGCATATTAACACCTATAATTGCCTAATGCACAGCGTAACAATTTTCAAGGTAAAAATATAAATGTTGGGAGGCTATACAAACCTCGAGACGACGTTTTAACATAAAGAGCCAGAACTTTGCTCCTAATGTGTCTTCGAAGGTGTTTTTAGCTCATAAAGAGACGACAGCAAGCGATGCACGTTAACCTGGGCAGCTTATGCTTGGATTTTCATTTGCCATTACATATTCGTTGGTATAATTACAAGACGTCGAAGAATTGCTAAGACTGCTTCCCACGAGTTGCAAACTGTGGATATTTACACTTCTAATTGCCTCGTGCACCAAGTAACAATTTTCAAGGTGGTAATATAAATGCTAGGAAGCTTTAAAAACTTCCAGACGACGTTTTGACATTAAAGAGACAGAACTTGAATCCTAATGGATCTTAGAGGGTGTTTTTAGCGCATAAAGACACCACATCAAGCGATACACGTTAACCTGAGCAGCTTATGCTTGGATTTTCCATTTGCCATTACATATTCGTCTGGTATAATTTCAAGACGTCGAAGAATTGCTAAGACTGTTTCCCACGAGTTGAAAACTGTGCATATTAACACCTAAAATTGCATAATGCACAGAGTAACAATTTTCAAGATAAGAATATAAATGTTGGGAGGCTATACAAACCTCGAGACGACTTTTTAACATTAAAGAGACAGAACTTGGATACTAATCGATCTTAGAGAGTGTTTTTAGCGCATAAAGACACCACAGCAAGATATGCACGTTAACCTGAGCAGCTTATGCTTGGATTTTCCATTTGCCATTACATATTCGTTGGTATAATTACAAGACGTCGAAGAATTGCTAAGACTGCTTCCCACGAGTTGCAAACTGTGCATATTAACACTTCTAATTGCCTCCTGCACCAAGTAACAATTTTCAAGGTGGTAATGTAAATGCTGGAAAGCTTTAAAAACCTCCAGGCGACGGTTTAACATTAAAGAGACAGAACTTGGATCCTGATGGATCTTAGAGGGTGTTTTTAGCGCATAAAGACACCTCAGCAAGCGATACACGTTAATCTGAGCAGCTTATGCTTGGATTTTCCATTTGCCATTACATATTCGTCTGGTATAATTACAAGACGTCGAAGTATTGCTAAGACTATTTCCCACGAGTTGCAACCTGTGCATATTAACACCTATAATTGCCTAATGCACAGAGTAACAATTTTCAAGGTAAAAATATAAATGTTGGGAGGCTATACAAACCTCGAGACGTCGTTTTAACACTAAAGAGCCAGAACTTTGCTTCTAATGTGTCTTAGAAGGTGTTTTTGGCGCATAAAGACACCACAGCAAGCGATGCACGTTAACCTGAGCAGCTTATGTTTGGATTTCCATTTGCCATTACATATTCGTTGGTATAATTACAAGACGTCGAAGAATTACTAAAACTGCTTCTCACGAGTTGCAAACTGTGCATATTAACATTTCTAATTGCCTCGTGCATCAAGTAACAATTTTCAAGGTCGTAATATAAATACTGGGAAGCTTTAAAAACCTCCAGACGACGTTTTAACATTAAAGAGACAGAATTTGGAACCTAATGAATCTTAGAGGGTGTTTTTAGCGCATAAAGACACCACAGCAAGCGATACACGTTAACCTGAGCAGCTTATACTTGGATTTTCCATTTGCCATTACATATTCGTCTGGTATAATTACAAGACTTCGAAGAATTGCTAAGACTGTTTCCCACAAGTTGCAAACTGTGCATATTAACACCTATAATTGCCTAATGCACAGAGTAACAATTTTCAAGGTAAAAATATAAATGTTGGGAGGCTATACAAACCTCGAGACGACGTTTTAACACTAAAGAGCCAGAACTTTGCTCTTAATGTGTCTTAGAAGGAGTTTTTAGCGCATAAAGACACCACAGCAAGCGATGCACGTTAACCTGAGCAGCTTATACTTGGAATTTTCATTTGCCATTACGTATTCGTCTGGTATAATTACAAGACTTCGAAGAATTGCTAAGACTGTTTCCCACAAGTTACAAACTGTGCATATTAACACCTATAATTGCCTAATGCACAGAGTAACAATTTTCAAGGTAAAAATATAAATGTTGGGAGGCTATACAAACCTCGACATGACGTTTTAACACTAAAATGCCAGAACTTTGCTCCTAATGTGTCTTAGAAGGAGTTTTTAGCGCATAAAGACACCACAGCAAGCGATGCACGTTAACCTGAGCAGCTTATACTTGGATTTTCCATTTGCCATTACGTATTCGTCTGGTATAATTACAAGACTTCGAAGAATTGCTAAGACTGTTTCCCACAAGTTGCAAACTGTGCATATTAACACCTATAATTGCCTTATGCACAGAGTAACAATTTTCAAGGTAAAAATATAAATGTTGGGAGGCTATACAAACCTCGAGATGACGTTTTAACACTAAAGTGCCAGAACTTTGCTCCTAATGTGTCGTAGAAGGTGTTTTTAGCGCATAAAGCCACCACAGCAAGCGATGCACGTTAACCTGAGCAGCTTATGCTTGGATTTTCTATTTGCCATTACATATTCGTCTGGTATAATTACAAGACTTCGAAGAATTGCTAAGACTGTTTCCCACAAGTTGCAAACTGTGCATATTAACACCTATAATTGCCTAATGCACAGAGTAACAATTTTCAAGGTAAAAATATAAATGTTGGGAGGCTATACAAACCTCGAGACGACGTTTTAACACTAAAGAGCCAGAACTTTGCTCTTAATGTATTTTAGAAGGTGTTTTTAGCGCATAAAGACACCACAGCAAGCGATGCACGTTAACCAGAGCAGTTTATGCTTGGATTTTCATTTTCCATTACATATTCGTTGGTGTAATTACAAGACGTCGAAGAATTGCTAAGACTGCTTCCCACGAGTTGCAAACTGTGCATATTAACACTTCTAATTGCCTCGTGCATCAAGTAACAATTTTCAAGGTGGTAATATAAATGCTGGGGACCTTTAAAAACCTCCAGACGACGTTTTGACATTAAGGAGACAGAACTTGGATCCTAATGGATCTTAGAGGGTGTTTTTAGCGCATAAAGACACCACAGCAAGCGATACACGTTAACCTGAGCAGCTTTTGCTTGGATTTTCCATTTGCCATTACATATTCGTCTGGTATAATTACAAGACTTCGAAGAATTGCTAAGACTGTTTCCCACAAGTTGCAAACTGTGCATATTAACACCTATAACTGCCTAATGCACAGAGTAACAATTTTCAAGGTAAAAATATAAATGTTGGGAGGCTATACAAACCTCGAGACGACGTTTTAACACTAAAGAGCCAGAACTTTGCTCCTAATGTGTCTTCGAAGGTGTTTTTAGCGCATAAAGAGACGACAGCAAGCGATGCACGTTAACCTGAGCAGCTTATGCTTGGATTTCCATTTGCCATTACATATTCGTCTGGTATAATTACAAGACTTCGAAGAATTGCTAAGACTGTTTCCCACGAGTTGCAAACTGTGCATATTAACACCTATAATTGCCTAATGCACAGAGTAACAATTTTCAAAGTAAAAATATAAATGTTGGGAGGCTATACAAACCTCGAGACGACGTTTTAACACTAAAGAGTCAGAACTTTGCTCTAATGTGTCTTAGAAGGTGTTTTTAGCGCATAAAGTCACCACAGCAAGCGATGCACGTTAACCTGAGCAGCTTATCTTTGGATTTCCATTTGCCATTCCATATTCGTTGGTATAATTACGGGACGTCAAAAAATTGCTAAAACTGCTTCCCACGAGTTGCAAACTGTGCATATTACCATTTCTAATTGCCTCGTGCTTCAAGTAACAATTTTCAAGGTGGTAATAAAAATGCTGGGAAGCTTTAAAAACCTCCAGACGACGTTTTAACATTAAAGAGACAGAACTTGGATCCTAATGGATCTTAGAGGGTGTTTTTAGCGCATAAAGACACCACAGCAAGCGATACACATTAACCTGAGCAGCTTATGTTTGGATTTCCATTTGCCATTACATATTCGTTGTTATAATTACGAGACGTCGAAGAATTGCTAAAACTGCTTCCCACGAGTTGCAAACTGTGCATATTAACATTTCTAATTGCCTCGTGCTTCAAGTAACAATTTTCAAGGTGGTAATATAAATGCTGGGAAGCTTTAAAAACCTCCAGACGACGTTTTAACATTAAAGAGACAGAACTTGGATCCTAATGGATCTTAGAGGGTGTTTTTAGCGCATAAAGACACCACAGCAAGCGATACACGTTAACCTGAAAAGCTTATGATTGGATTTTCCATTTGCCATTACATATTCGTCTGGTATAATTACAAGACTTCGAAGAATTGCTAAGACTGTTTCCCACGAGTTGCAAACTGTGCATATTAACACCTATAATTGCCTAATGCACAGAGTAACAATTTTCAAGGTAAAAATATAAATGTTGGGAGGCTATACAAACCTCGAGATGACGTTTTAACATTAAAGAGCCAGAACTTTGCTCCTAATGTGTCTTAGAAGGTGTTTTTAGCGCATAAAGACACCACAGCAAGCGATGCACGTTAACCTGAGCAGCTTATGCTTGGATTTTGTATTTGCCATTACATATTCGTCTGGTATAATTACAAGACTTCGAAGAATTGCTAAGACTGTTTCCCACAAGTTGCAAACTGTGCATATTAACACCTATAAATGCCTAATGCACAGAGTAACAATTTTCAAGGCAAAAATATAAATGTTGGGAGGATAAACAAACCTCGAGACGACGTTTTAACACTAAAGAGCCAGAACTTTGCTCTTAATGTGTCTTAGAAGGAGTTTTTAGCGCATAAAGACACCACAGCAAGCGATGGACGTTAACCTGAGCAGCTTATACTTAGATTTTCCATTTGCCATTACATATTCGTCTGGTATAATTACAAGACTTCGAAGAATTGCTAAGAGTGTTTCCCACAAGTTGCAAACTGTGCATATTAACACCTATAATTGCCTAATGCACAGAGTAACAATTTTCAAGGTAAAAATATAAATGTTGGGAGGCTATACAAAGCTCGAGACGACGTTTTAACACTAAAGAGCCAGAACTTTGCTCTTAATGTATCTTAGAAGGTGTTTTTAGCGCATAAAGACACCACAGCAAGCGATGCACGTTAACCAGAGCAGCTTATGCTTGGATTTTCTATTTGCCATTACATATTCGTCTGGTATAATTACAAGACTTCGAAGAATTGCTAAGACTGTTTCCCACAAGTTGCAAACTGTGCATATTAACACCTATAATTGCCTAATGCACAGAGTAACAATTTTCAAGGTAAAAATATAAATGTTGGGAGGCTATACAAACCTCGAGACGACGTTTTAACACTAAAGAGCCAGAACTTTGCTCTTAATGTATTTTAGAAGGTGTTTTTAGCGCATAAAGACACCACAGCAAGCGATGCACGTTAACCAGAGCAGTTTATGCTTGGATTTTCATTTTCCATTACATATTCGTTGGTGTAATTACAAGACGTCGAAGAATTGCTAAGACTGCTTCCCACGAGTTGCAAACTGTGCATATTAACACTTCTAATTGCCTCGTGCATCAAGTAACAATTTTCAAGGTGGTAATATAAATGCTGGGGACCTTTAAAAACCTCCAGACGACGTTTTGACATTAAGGAGACAGAACTTGGATCCTAATGGATCTTAGAGGGTGTTTTTAGCGCATAAAGACACCACAGCAAGCGATACACGTTAACCTGAGCAGCTTTTGCTTGGATTTTCCATTTGCCATTACATATTCGTCTGGTATAATTACAAGACTTCGAAGAATTGCTAAGACTGTTTCCCACAAGTTGCAAACTGTGCATATTAACACCTATAACTGCCTAATGCACAGAGTAACAATTTTCAAGGTAAAAATATAAATGTTGGGAGGCTATACAAACCTCGAGACGACGTTTTAACACTAAAGAGCCAGAACTTTGCTCCTAATGTGTCTTCGAAGGTGTTTTTAGCGCATAAAGAGACGACAGCAAGCGATGCACGTTAACCTGAGCAGCTTATGCTTGGATTTCCATTTGCCATTACATATTCGTCTGGTATAATTACAAGACTTCGAATAATTGCTAAGACTGTTTCCCACGAGTTGCAAACTGTGCATATTAACACCTATAATTGCCTAATGCACAGAGTAACAATTTTCAAAGTAAAAATATAAATGTTGGGAGGCTATACAAACCTCGAGACGACGTTTTAACACTAAAGAGTCAGAACTTTGCTCTAATGTGTCTTAGAAGGTGTTTTTAGCGCATAAAGTCACCACAGCAAGCGATGCACGTTAACCTGAGCAGCTTATCTTTGGATTTCCATTTGCCATTCCATATTCGTTGGTATAATTACGGGACGTCAAAAAATTGCTAAAACTGCTTCCCACGAGTTGCAAACTGTGCATATTACCATTTCTAATTGCCTCGTGCTTCAAGTAACAATTTTCAAGGTGGTAATAAAAATGCTGGGAAGCTTTAAAAACCTCCAGACGACGTTTTAACATTAAAGAGACAGAACTTGGATCCTAATGGATCTTAGAGGGTGTTTTTAGCGCATAAAGACACCACAGCAAGCGATACACATTAACCTGAGCAGCTTATGTTTGGATTTCCATTTGCCATTACATATTCGTTGTTATAATTACGAGACGTCGAAGAATTGCTAAAACTGCTTCCCACGAGTTGCAAACTGTGCATATTAACATTTCTAATTGCCTCGTGCTTCAAGTAACAATTTTCAAGGTGGTAATATAAATGCTGGGAAGCTTTAAAAACCTCCAGACGACGTTTTAACATTAAAGAGACAGAACTTGGATCCTAATGGATCTTAGAGGGTGTTTTTAGCGCATAAAGACACCACAGCAAGCGATACACGTTAACCTGAAAAGCTTATGATTGGATTTTCCATTTGCCATTACATATTCGTCTGGTATAATTACAAGACTTCGAAGAATTGCTAAGACTGTTTCCCACGAGTTGCAAACTGTGCATATTAACACCTATAATTGCCTAATGCACAGAGTAACAATTTTCAAGGTAAAAATATAAATGTTGGGAGGCTATACAAACCTCGAGATGACGTTTTAACATTAAAGAGCCAGAACTTTGCTCCTAATGTGTCTTAGAAGGTGTTTTTAGCGCATAAAGACACCACAGCAAGCGATGCACGTTAACCTGAGCAGCTTATGCTTGGATTTTGTATTTGCCATTACATATTCGTCTGGTATAATTACAAGACTTCGAAGAATTGCTAAGACTGTTTCCCACAAGTTGCAAACTGTGCATATTAACACCTATAAATGCCTAATGCACAGAGTAACAATTTTCAAGGCAAAAATATAAATGTTGGGAGGATAAACAAACCTCGAGACGACGTTTTAACACTAAAGAGCCAGAACTTTGCTCTTAATGTGTCTTAGAAGGAGTTTTTAGCGCATAAAGACACCACAGCAAGCGATGGACGTTAACCTGAGCAGCTTATACTTAGATTTTCCATTTGCCATTACATATTCGTCTGGTATAATTACAAGACTTCGAAGAATTGCTAAGAGTGTTTCCCACAAGTTGCAAACTGTGCATATTAACACCTATAATTGCCTAATGCACAGAGTAACAATTTTCAAGGTAAAAATATAAATGTTGGGAGGCTATACAAAGCTCGAGACGACGTTTTAACACTAAAGAGCCAGAACTTTGCTCTTAATGTATCTTAGAAGGTGTTTTTAGCGCATAAAGACACCACAGCAAGCGATGCACGTTAACCAGAGCAGCTTATGCTTGGATTTTCATTTTCCATTACATATTCGTTAGTGTAATTACAAGACGTCGAAGAATTGCTAAGACTGCTTCCCACGAGTTGCAAACTGTGCATATTAACACTTCTAATTGCCTCGTGCATCAAGTAACAATTTTCAAGGTGGTAATATAAATGCAGGGAACCTTTAAAAACCTCCAGACGACGTTTTGACATTAAAGAGACAGAACTTGGATCCTAATGGATCTTAGAGGGTGTTTTTAGCGCATAACGACACCACAGCAAGCGATACACGTTAACCTGAGCAGCTTATGCTTGGTTTTCCATTTGCCATTACATATTCGTCTGGTATAATTACAAGACTTCGAAGAATTGCTAAGACTGTTTCCCACGAGTTGCAAACTGTGCATATTAACACCTATAATTGCCTAATGCACAGAGTAACAATTTTCAAGGTAAAAATATAAATGTTGGGAGGCTATACAAACCTCGAGACGACGTTTTAACACTAAAGAGCCAGAACTTTGCTCTAATGTGTCTTAGAAGGTGTTTTTAGCGCATAAAGTCACCACAGCAAGCGATGCACGTTAACCTGAGCAGCTTATCTTTGGATTTCCATTTGCCATTACATATTCGTTGGTATA
The DNA here is from genome assembly GCA_940337035.1 of Agriotes lineatus. Lineage (NCBI taxonomy): Eukaryota > Metazoa > Arthropoda > Insecta > Coleoptera > Elateridae > Agriotes > Agriotes lineatus. The sequence continues at coordinate 96,948 of CALNHX010002342.1, read as the reverse complement.
ATTACGGGACGTCGAAAAATTGCTAAAACTGCTTCCCACGAGTTGCAAACTGTGCATATTACCATTTCTAATTGCCTCGTGCTTCAAGTAACAATTTTCAAGGTATTAATATAAATGCTGGGAAGCTTTAAAAACCTCCAGACGACGTTTTAACATTAAAGAGACTGAACTTGGATCCTAATGGATCTTAGAGGGTGTTTTTAGCGCATAAAGACACCACAGCAAGCGATACACGTTAACCTGAGCAGCTTATGTTTGGATTTCCATTTGCCATTACATGTTCGTTGGTATAATTACAAGACGTCGAAGAATTGCTAAGACTGTTTCCCACGAGTTGCAAACTATGCATATTAACACCTAAAATTGCATAATGCACAGAGTAACAATTTTCAAGGTAAAAATATAAATGTTGGGAGGCTATACAAACCTCGAGACGACGTTTTAACATTAAAAAGGCAGAACTTGGATCCTAATGGATCTTAGAGAGTGTTTGCATAAAGACACCACTGCAAGATATGCACGTTAACCTGAGCAGCTTATGCTTGGATTTCCATTTGCCATTACATATTCGTCTGGTATAATTACAAGACGTCGAAGAATTGCTAAGACTATTTCCCACGAGTTGCAACCTGTGCATATTAACACCTAAAATTGCATAATGCACAGAGTAACAATTTTCAAGGTAAAAATATAAATGCTGGAAAGCTTTAAAAACCTCGACACGACGTTTTTACACTAAAGAGCCAGAACTTTGCTCTTAATGTATCTTAGAAGGTGTTTTTAGCGCATAAAGACACCACAGCAAGCGATGCACATTAACCAGAGCAGCTTATGCTTGGATTTTCATTTTCCATTACATATTCGTTGGTGTAATTACAAGACGTCGAAGAATTGCTAAGACTGCTTCCCACGAGTTGCAAACTGTGCATATTAACACTTCTAATTGCCTCGTGCATCAAGTAACAATTTTCAAGGTGGTAATATAAATGCAGGGAACCTTTAAAAACCTCCAGACGACGTTTTGACATTAAAGAGACAGAACTTGGATCCTAATGGATCTTAGAGGGTGTTTTTAGCGCATAACGACACCACAGCAAGCGATACACGTTAACCTGAGCAGCTTATGCTTGGTTTTCCATTTGCCATTACATATTCGTCTGGTATAATTACAAGACTTCGAAGAATTGCTAAGACTGTTTCCCACGAGTTGCAAACTGTGCATATTAACACCTATAATTGCCTAATGCACAGAGTAACAATTTTCAAGGTAAAAATATAAATGTTGGGAGGCTATACAAACCTCGAGACGACGTTTTAACACTAAAGAGCCAGAACTTTGCTCTAATGTGTCTTAGAAGGTGTTTTTAGCGCATAAAGTCACCACAGCAAGCGATGCACGTTAACCTGAGCAGCTTATCTTTGGATTTCCATTTGCCATTACATATTCGTTGGTATAATTACGGGACGTCGAAAAATTGCTAAAACTGCTTCCCACGAGTTGCAAACTGTGCATATTACCATTTCTAATTGCCTCGTGCTTCAAGTAACAATTTTCAAGGTATTAATATAAATGCTGGGAAGCTTTAAAAACCTCCAGACGACGTTTTAACATTAAAGAGACTGAACTTGGATCCTAATGGATCTTAGAGGGTGTTTTTAGCGCATAAAGACACCACAGCAAGCGATACACGTTAACCTGAGCAGCTTATGTTTGGATTTCCATTTGCCATTACATGTTCGTTGGTATAATTACAAGACGTCGAAGAATTGCTAAGACTGTTTCCCACGAGTTGCAAACTATGCATATTAACACCTAAAATTGCATAATGCACAGAGTAACAATTTTCAAGGTAAAAATATAAATGTTGGGAGGCTATACAAACCTCGAGACGACGTTTTAACATTAAAAAGGCAGAACTTGGATCCTAATGGATCTTAGAGAGTGTTTGCATAAAGACACCACTGCAAGATATGCACGTTAACCTGAGCAGCTTATGCTTGGATTTCCATTTGCCATTACATATTCGTCTGGTATAATTACAAGACGTCGAAGAATTGCTAAGACTATTTCCCACGAGTTGCAACCTGTGCATATTAACACCTAAAATTGCATAATGCACAGAGTAACAATTTTCAAGGTAAAAATATAAATGCTGGAAAGCTTTAAAAACCTCGACACGACGTTTTTACACTAAAGAGCCAGAACTTTGCTCTTAATGTATCTTAGAAGGTGTTTTTAGCGCATAAAGACACCACAGCAAGCGATGCACATTAACCAGAGCAGCTTATGCTTGGATTTTCATTTTCCATTACATATTCGTTGGTGTAATTACAAGACGTCGAAGAATTGCTAAGACTGCTTCCCACGAGTTGCAAACTGTGCATATTAACACTTCTAATTGCTTCGTGCATCAAGTAACAATTTTCAAGTTGGTAATATAAATGCTGGGAACCTTTAAAAACCTCCAGACGACGTTTTGACATTAAAGAGACAGAACTTGGATCCTAATGGATCTTAGAGGGTGTTTTTAGCGCATAACGACACCACAGCAAGCGATACACGTTAACCTGAGCAGCTTATGCTTGGATTTTCCATTTGCCATTACATATTCGTCTGGTACAATTACAAGACTTCGAAGAATTGCTAAGACTGTTTCCCACAAGTTGCAAACTGTGCATATTAACACCTATAATTGCCTAATGCACAGAGTAACAATTTTCAAGGTAAAAATATAAATGTTGGGAGGCTATACAAACCTCGAGACGACGTTTTAACACTAAAGAGCCAGAACTTTGCTCCTAATGTGTCTTTGAAGGTGTTTTTAGCGCATAAAGAGACGACAGCAAGCGATGCACGTTAACCTGAGCAGCTTATGCTTGGATTTCCATTTGCCATTACATATTCGTCTGGTATAATTACAAGACTTCGAAGAATTGCTAAGACTGTTTCCCACGAGTTGCAAACTGTGCATATTAACACCTATAATTGCCTAATGCACAGAGTAACAATTTTCAAGGTAAAAATATAAATGTTGGGAGGCTATACAAACCTCGAGACGACGTTTTAACACTAAAGAGCCAGAACTTTGCTCTAATGTGTCTTAGAAGGTGTTTTTAGCGCATAAAGTCACCACAGCAAGCGATGCACGTTAACCTGAGCAGCTTATCTTTGGATTTCCATTTGCCATTACATATTCCTAGGTATAATTACGGGACGTCGAAAAATTGCTAAAACTGCTTCCCACGAGTTGCAAACTGTGCATATTACCATTTCTAATTGCCTCGTGCTTCAAGTAACAATTTTCAAGGTGGTAATATAAATGCTGGGAAGCTTTAAAAACCTCCAGACGACGTTTTAACATTAAAGAGACAGAACTTGGATCCTAATGGATCTTAGAGAGTGTTTTTAGCGCATAAAGACACCACAGCAAGCGATACACGTTAACCTGAGCAGCTTATGTTTGGATTTCCATTTGCCATTACATATTCGTTGGTATAATTACAAGACGTCGAAGAATTGCTAAGACTGTTTCCCACGAGTTGCAAACTGTGCATATTAACACCTAAAATTGCATAATGCACTGAGTAACAATTTTCAAGGTAAAAATATAAATGTTGGGAGGCTATACAAACCTCGAGACGACGTTTTAACATTAAAGAGACAGAACTTGGACCCTAATGGATCTTAGAGAGTGTTTTTAGCGCATAAAGACACCACAGCAAGATATGCACGTTAACCTGAGCAGCTTATGCTTGGATTTTCCATTTGCCATTACATATTCGTCTGGTATAATTACAAGACGTCGAAGAATTGCTAAGACTATTTCCCACGAGTTGCAACCTGTGCATATTAACACCTAAAATTGCCTAATGCACAGAGTAACAATTTTCAAGGTAAAAATATAAATGCTGGAAAGCTTTAAAAACCTCCAGGCGACGGTTTAACATTAAAGAGACAGAACTTGGATCCTAATGGATCTTATAGGGTGTTTATAGCGCATAAAGACACCTCAGCAAGCGATACACGTTAATCTGAGCAGCTTATGCTTGGATTTTCCATTTGCCATTACATATTCGTCTGGTATAATTACAAGACGTCGAAGAATTGCTTAGACTATTTCCCACGAGTTGCAACCTGTGCATATTAACACCTATAATTGCCTAATGCACAGAGTAACAATTTGCAAGGTAAAAATATAAATATTGGAAGGCTATACAAACCTCGAGACGACTTTTTAACACTAAAGAGCCAGAACTTTGCTCTTAATGTGTCCTAGAAGGTGTTTTTAGCACATAAAGACATCACAGCAAGCGATGCACGTTAACCTGAGCAGCTTATGCTTGGTGTTTCTATTTGCCATTACATATTCGTCTGGTATAATTACAAGACTTCGAAGAATTGCTAAGACTGTTTCCCACGAGTTGCAAACTGTGCATATTAACACCTAAAATTGCATAATGCACAGAGTAACAATTTTCAAGGTAAAAATATAAATGCTGGAAAGCTTTAAAAACCTCGAGACGACGTTTTAACATTAGAGAGCCAGAACTTTGCTCTTAATGTGTCCTAGAAGGTGTTTTTAGCGCATAAAGACACCACAGCAAGCGATGCACGTTAACCTGAGCAGCTTATGCTTGGTGTTTCTATTTGCCATTACATATTCGTCTGGTATAGTTACAAGACTTCGAAGAATTGCTAAGACTGTTTCCCACAAGTTGCAAACTGTGCATATTAACACCTATAATTGCCTAATGCACAGAGTAACAATTTTCAAGGTAAAAATATAAATGTTGGGAGGCTATACAAACCTCGAGACGACGTTTTAACACTAAAGAGCCAGAACTTTGCTCTTAATGTAACTTAGAAGGTGTTTTTAGCGCATAAAGACACCACAGCAAACGATGCACGTTAACCAGAGCAGCTTATGCTTGGATTTTCATTTTCCAGTACATATTCGTTGGTATAATTACAAGACGTCGAAGAATTGCTAAGACTGCTTCCCACGAGTTGCAAACTGTGCATATTAACACCTAAAATTGCATAATGCACAGAGTAACAATTTTCAAGGTAAAAATATAAATGCTGGAAAGCTTTAAAAAACTCGAGACAACGTTTTAACACTAAAGAGCCAGAACTTTGCTCTTAATGTATCTTAGAAGGTCTTTTTAGCGCATAAAGACACCACAGCAAGCGATTCACGTTAACCAGAGCAGCTTATGCTTGGATTTCCATTTTCCATTACATATTCGTCTGGTATAATTACAAGACGTCGAAGAATTGCTAAGACTATTTCCCACGAGTTGCAACCTGTGCATATTAACACCTAAAATTGCATAATGCACAGAGTAACAATTTTCAAGGTAAAAATATAAATGCTGGAAAGCTTTAAAAACCTCGAGACGACGTTTTAACACTAAAGAGCCAGCACTTTGCTCTTAATGTATCTTAGAAGGTGTTTTTAGCGCATAAAGACACCACAGCTAGCGATGCAGTTAACCAGAGCAGCTTATGCTTGGATTTTCATTTTCCATTACATATTTGTTGGTGTAATTACAAGACGTCGAAGAATTGCTAAGACTGCTTCCCACGAGTTGCAAACTGTGCATATTAACACTTCTAATTGCCTCGTGCATCAAGTAACAATTTCCAAGGTGGTAATATAAATGCTGGGAACCTTTAAAAACCTCCAGACGACGTTTTGACATTAAAGAGACAGAACTTGGATCCTAATGGATCTTAGAGGGTGTTTTTAGCGCATAACGACACCACAGCAAGCGATACACGTTAACCTGAGCAGCTTATGCTTGGATTTTCCATTTGCCATTACATATTCGTCTGGTACAATTACAAGACTTCGAAGAATTGCTAAGACTGTTTCCCACAAGTTGCAAACTGTGCATATTAACACCTATAATTGCCTAATGCACAGAGTAACAATTTTCAAGGTAAAAATATAAATGTTGGGAGGCTATACAAACCTCGAGACGACGTTTTAACACTAAAGAGCCAGAACTTTGCTCTTAATGTATCTTAGAAGGTGTTTTTAGCGCATAAAGACACCACAGCAAGCGATGCACGTTAACCAGAGCAGCTTATGCTTGGATTTTCATTTTCCATTACATATTCGTTAGTGTAATTACAAGACGTCGAAGAATTGCTAAGACTGCTTCCCACGAGTTGCAAACTGTGCATATTAACACTTCTAATTGCCTCGTGCATCAAGTAACAATTTTCAAGGTGGTAATATAAATGCTGGGAACCTTTAAAAACCTCCAGACGACGTTTTGACATTAAAGAGACAGAACTTGGATCCTAATGGATCTTAGAGGGTGTTTTTAGCGCATAACGACACCACAGCAAGCGATACACGTTAACCTGAGCAGCTTATGCTTGGTTTTCCATTTGCCATTACATATTCGTCTGGTATAATTACAAGACTTCGAAGAATTGCTAAGACTGTTTCCCACGAGTTGCAAACTGTGCATATTAACACCTATAATTGCCTAATGCACAGAGTAACAATTTTCAAGGTAAAAATATAAATGTTGGGAGGCTATACAAACCTCGAGACGACGTTTTAACACTAAAGAGCCAGAACTTTGCTCTAATGTGTCTTAGAAGGTGTTTTTAGCGCATAAAGTCACCACAGCAAGCGATGCACGTTAACCTGAGCAGCTTATCTTTGGATTTCCATTTGCCATTACATATTCGTTGGTATAATTACGGGACATCGAAAAATTGCTAAAACTGCTTCCCACGAGTTGCAAACTGTGCATATTACCATTTCTAATTGCCTCGTGCTTCAAGTAACAATTTTCAAGGTGGTAATATAAATGCTGGGAAGCTTTAAAAACCTCCAGACGACGTTTTAACATTAAAGAGACTGAACTTGGATCCTAATGGATCTTAGAGGGTGTTTTTAGCGCATAAAGACACCACAGCAAGCGATACACGTTAACCTGAGCAGCTTATGTTTGGATTTCCATTTGCCATTACATGTTCGTTGGTATAATAACAAGACGTCGAAGAATTGCTAAGACTGTTTCCCACGAGTTGCAAACTGTGCATATTAACACCTAAAATTGCATAATGCACAGAGTAACAATTTTCAAGGTAAAAATATAAATGTTGGGAGGCTATACAAACCTCGAGACGACGTTTTAACATTAAAAAGGCAGAACTTGGATCCTAATGGATCTTAGAGAGTGTTTTTAGCGCATAAAGACACCACTGCAAGATATGCACGTTAACCTGAGCAGCTTATGCTTGGATTTTCCATTTGCCATTACATATTCGTCTGGTATAATTACAAGACGTCGAAGAATTGCTAAGACTATTTCCCACGAGTTGCAACCTGTGCATATTAACACCTAAAATTGCATAATGCACAGAGTAACAATTTTCAAGGTAAAAATATAAATGCTGGAAAGCTTTAAAAACCTCGAGACGACGTTTTTACACTAAAGAGCCAGAACTTTGCTCTTAATGTATCTTAGAAGGTGTTTTTAGCGCATAAAGACACCACAGCAAGCGATGCACGTTAACCAGAGCAGCTTATGCTTGGATTTTCATTTTCCATTACATATTCGTTGGTGTAATTACAAGACGTCGAAGAATTGCTAAGACTGCTTCCCACGAGTTGCAAACTGTGCATATTAACACTTCTAATTGCCTCGTGCATCAAGTAACAATTTTCAAGGTGGTAATATAAATGCTGGGAACCTTTAAAAACCTCCAGACGACGTTTTGACATTAAAGAGACAGAACTTGGATCCTAATGGATCTTAGAGGGTGTTTTTAGCGCATAATGACACCACAGCAAGCGATACACGTTAACCTGAGCAGCTTATGCTTGGATTTTCCATTTGCCATTACATATTCGTCTGGTACAATTACAAGACTTCGAAGAATTGCTAAGACTGTTTCCCACAAGTTGCAAACTGTGCATATTAACACCTATAATTGCCTAATGCACAGAGTAACAATTTTCAAGGTAAAAATATAAATGTTGGGAGGCTATACAAACCTCGAGACGACGTTTTAACACTAAAGAGCCAGAACTTTGCTCCTAATGTGTCTTTGAAGGTGTTTTTAGCGCATAAAGAGACGACAGCAAGCGATGCACGTTAACCTGAGCAGCTTATGCTTGGATTTCCATTTGCCATTACATATTCGTCTGGTATAATTACAAGACTTCGAAGAATTGCTAAGACTGTTTCCCACGAGTTGCAAACTGTGCATATTAACACCTATAATTGCCTAATGCACAGAGTAACAATTTTCAAGGTAAAAATATAAATGTTGGGAGGCTATACAAACCTCGAGACGACGTTTTAACACTAAAGAGCCAGAACTTTGCTCTAATGTGTCTTAGAAGGTGTTTTTAGCGCATAAAGTCACCACAGCAAGCGATGCACGTTAACCTGAGCAGCTTATCTTTGGATTTCCATTTGCCATTACATATTCGTAGGTATAATTACGGGACGTCGAAAAATTGCTAAAACTGCTTCCCACGAGTTGCAAACTGTGCATATTACCATTTCTAATTGCCTCGTGCTTCAAGTAACAATTTTCAAGGTGGTAATATAAATGCTGGGAAGCTTTAAAAACCTCCAGACGACGTTTTAACATTAAAGAGACAGAACTTGGATCCTAATGGATCTTAGAGGGTGTTTTTAGCGCATAAAGACACCACAGCAAGCGATACACGTTAACCTGAGCAGCTTATGTTTGTATTTCCATTTGCCATTACATATTCGTTGGTATAATTACAAGACGTCGAAGAATTGCTAAGACTGTTTCCCACGAGTTGCAAACTGTGCATATTAACACCTAAAATTGCATAATGCACTGAGTAACAATTTTCAAGGTAAAAATATAAATGTTGGGAGGCTATACAAACCTCGAGACGACGTTTTAACATTAAAGAGACAGAACTTGGATCCTAATGGATCTTAGAGAGTGTTTTTAGCGCATAAAGACACCACAGCAAGATATGCACGTTAACCTGAGCAGCTTATGCTTGGATTTTCCATTTGCCATTACATATTCATCTGGTATAATTACAAGACGTCGAAGAATTGCTAAGACTATTTCCCACGAGTTGCAACCTGTGCATATTAACACCTAAAATTGCCTAATGCACAGAGTAACAATTTTCAAGGTAAAAATATAAATGCTGGAAAGCTTTAAAAACCTCCAGGCGACGGTTTAACATTAAAGAGACAGAACTTGGATCCTAATGGATCTTAGAGGGTGTTTATAGCGCATAAAGACACCTCAGCAAGCGATACACGTTAATCTGAGCAGCTTATGCTTGGATTTTCCATTTGCCATTACATATTCGTCTGGTATAATTACAAGACGTCGAAGAATTGCTAAGACTATTTCCCACGAGTTGCAACCTGTGCATATTAACACCTATAATTGCCTAATGCACAGAGTAACAATTTGCAAGGTAAAAATATAAATGTTGGGAGGCTATACAAACCTCGAGACGACGTTTTAACACTAAAGAGCCAGAACTTTGCTCTTAATGTGTGCTAGAAGGTGTTTTTAGCACATAAAGACACCACAGCAAGCGATGCACGTTAACCTGAGCAGCTTATGCTTGGTGTTTCTATTTGCCATTACATATTCGTCTGGTATAATTACAAGACTTCGAAGAATTGCTAAGACTGTTTCCCACGAGTTGCAAACTGTGCATATTAACACCTAAAATTGCATAATGCACAGAGTAACAATTTTCAAGGAAAAAATATAAATGCTGGAAAGCTTTAAAAACCTCGAGACGACGTTTTAACACTAAAGAGCCAGAAATTTGCTCTTAATGTGTCCTAGAAGGTGTTTTTAGCGCATAAAGACACCACAGCAAGCGATGCACGTTAACCTGAGCAGCTTATGCTTGGTGTTTCTATTTGCCATTACATATTCGTCTGGTATAATTACAAGACTTCGAAGAATTGCTAAGACTGTTTCCCACAAGTTGCAAACTGTGCATATTAACACCTATAATTGCCTAATGCACAGAGTAACAATTTTCAAGGTAAAAATATAAATGTTGGGAGGCTATACAAACCTCGAGACGACGTTTTAACACTAAAGAGCCAGAACTTTGCTCTTAATGTATCTTAGAAGGTGTTTTTAGCGCATAAAGACACCACAGCAAACGATGCACGTTAACCAGAGCAGATTATGCTTGGATTTTCATTTTCCAGTACATATTCGTTGGTATAATTACAAGACGTCGAAGAATTGCTAAGACTGCTTCCCACGAGTTGCAAACTGTGCATATTAACACCTAAAATTGCATAATGCACAGAGTAACAATTTTCAAGGTAAAAATATAAATGCTGGAAAGCTTTAAAAAACTCGAGACGACGTTTTAACACTAAAGAGCCAGAACTTTGCTCTTAATGTATCTTAGAAGGTCTTTTTAGCGCATAAAGACACCACAGCAAGCGATTCACGTTAACCAGAGCAGCTTATGCTTGGATTTCCATTTTCCATTACATATTCGTCTGGTATAATTACAAGACGTCGAAGAATTGCTAAGACTATTTCCCACGAGTTGCAACCTGTGCATATTAACACCTAAAATTGCATAATGCACAGAGTAACAATTTTCAAGGTAAAAATATAAATGCTGGAAAGCTTTAAAAACCTCGAGACGACGTTTTAACACTAAAGAGCCAGAACTTTGCTCTTAATGTATCTTAGAAGGTGTTTTTAGCGCATAAAGACACCACAGCTAGCGATGCACGTTAACCAGAGCAGCTTATGCTTGGATTTTCATTTTCCATTACATATTCGTTGGTGTAATTACAAGACGTCGAAGAATTGCTAAGACTGCTTCCCACGAGTTGCAAACTGTGCATATTAACACTTCTAATTGCCTCGTGCATCAAGTAACAATTTTCAAGGTGGTAATATAAATGCTGGGAACCTTTAAAAACCTCCAGACGACGTTTTGACATTAAAGAGACAGAACTTGGATCCTAATGGATCTTAGAGGGTGTTTTTAGCGCATAACGACACCACAGCAAGCGATACACGTTAACCTGAGCAGCTTATGCTTGGATTTTCCATTTGCCATTACATATTCGTCTGGTACAATTACAAGACTTCGAAGAATTGCTAAGACTGTTTCCCACAAGTTGCAAACTGTGCATATTAACACCTATAATTGCCTAATGCACAGAGTAACAATTTTCAAGGTAAAAATATAAATGTTGGGAGGCTATACAAACCTCGAGACGACGTTTTAACACTAAAGAGCCAGAACTTTGCTCCTAATGTGTCTTCGAAGGTGTTTTTAGCGCATAAAGAGACGACAGCAAGCGATGCACGTTAACCTGAGCAGCTTATGCTTGGATTTCCATTTGCCATTACATATTCGTCTGGTATAATTACAAGACTTCGAAGAATTGCTAAGACTGTTTCCCACGAGTTGCAAACTGTGCATATTAACACCTATAATTGCCTAATGCACAGAGTAACAATTTTCAAGGTAAAAATATAAATGTTGGGAGGCTATACAAACCTCGAGACGACGTTTTAACACTAAAGAGCCAGAACTTTGCTCTAATGTGTCTTAGAAGGTGTTTTAACGCATAAAGTCACCACAGCAAGCGATGCACGTTAACCTGAGCAGCTTATCTTTGGATTTCCATTTGCCATTACATATTCGTTGGTATAATTACGGGACGTCGAAAAATTGCTAAAACTGCTTCCCACGAATTGCAAACTGTGCATATTACCATTTCTAATTGCCTCGTGCTTCAAGTAACAATTTTCAAGGTGGTAATATAAATGCTGGGAAGCTTTAAAAACCTCCAGACGACGTTTTAACATTAAAGAGACAGAACTTGGATCCTAATGGATCTTAGAGGGTGTTTTTAGCGCATAAAGACACCACAGCAAGCGATACACGTTAACCTGAGCAGCTTATGTTTGGATTTCCATTTGCCATTACATATTCGTTGGTATAATTACAAGACGTCGAAGAATTGCTAAGACTGTTTCCCACGAGTTGAAAACTGTGCATATTAACACCTAAAATTGCATAATGCACAGAGTAACAATTTTCAAGGTAAAAATATAAATGTTGGGAGGCTATACAAACCTCGAGACGACGTTTTAACATTAAAGAGACAGAACTTGGATCCTAATGGATCTTAGAGAGTGTTTTTAGCGCATAAAGACACCACAGCAAGATATGCACGTTAACCTGAGCAGCTTATGCTTGGATTTTCCATTTGCCATTACATACTCGTCTGGTATAATTACAAGACGTCGAAGAATTGCTAAGACTATTTCCCACGAGTTGCAACCTGTGCATATTAACACCTATAATTGCCTAATGCACAGAGTAACAATTTTCAAGGTAAAAATATAAATGTTGGTAGGCTATACAAACCTAGAGACGACGTTTTAACACTAAAGAGCCAGAACTTTGCTCTAATGTGTCTTAGAAGGTGTTTTTAGCGCATAAAGTCACCACAGCAAGCGATGCACGTTAACCTGAGCAGCTTATCTTTGGATTTCCATTTGCCATTACATATTCGTTGGTATAATTACGGGACGTCGAAAAATTGCTAAAACTGCTTCCCACGAGTTGCAAACTGTGCATATTACCATTTCTAATTGCCTCGTGCTTCAAGTAACAATTTTCAAGGTGGTAATATAAATGCTGGGAAGCTTTAAAAACCTCCAGACGACGTTATAACATTAAACAGACAGAATTTGGATCGTAATGGATCTTAGAGGGTGTTTTTAGCGCATAAAGACACCACAGCAAGCGATACACGTTAACCTGAGTAGCTTATACTTGGATTTTCCATTTGCCATTACATATTCGTCTGGTATAATTACAAGACTTCGAAGAATTGCTAAGACTGTTTCCCACAAGTTGCAAACTGTGCATATTAAGACCTATAACTGCTTAATGCACAGAGTAACAATTTTCAAGGTAAAAATATAAATGTTGGGAGGCTATACAAACCTCGAGATGACGTTTTAACATTAAAGAGACAGAACTTGGATCCTAATGGATCTTAGAGAGTGTTTTTAGCGCATAAAGACACCACAGCAAGATATGCACGTTAACCTGAGCAGCTTATGCTTGGATTTTCCATTTGCCATTACATATTCGTCTGGTATAATTACAAGACGTCGAAGAATTGCTAAGACTATTTCCCACGAGTTGCAACCTGTGCATATTAACACCTATAATTGCCTAATGCACAGAGTAACAATTTTCAAGGTAAAAATATAAATGTTGGGAGGCTATACAAACCTCGAGACGTCGTTTTAACACTAAAGAGCCAGAACTTTGCTTCTAATGTGTCTTAGAAGGTGTTTTTGGCGCATTAAAGACACCACAGCAAGCGATGCACGTTAACCTGAGCAGCTTATGTTTGGATTTTCATTTGCCATTACATATTCGTTGGTATAATTACAAGACGTCGAAGAATTACTAAAACTGCTTCTCACGAGTTGCAAACTGTGCATATTAACATTTCTAATTGCCTCGTGCATCAAGTAACAATTTTTAAGGTGGTAATATAAATACTGGGAAGCTTTAAAAACCTCCAGACGACGTTTTAACATTAAAGAGACAGAATTTGGATCGTAATGGATCTTAGAGGGTGTTTTTAGCGCATAAAGACACCACAGCAAGCGATACACGTTAACCTGAGTAGCTTATACTTGGATTTTCCATTTGCCATTACATATTCGTCTGGTATAATTACAAGACTTCGAAGAATTGCTAAGACTGTTTCCCACAAGTTGCAAACTGTGCATATTAACACCTATAACTGCCTAATGCACAGAGTAACAATTTTCAAGGTAAAAATATAAATGTTGGGAGGCTATACAAACCTCGAGATGACGTTTTAACACTAAAGTGCCAGAACTTTGCTCCTAATGTGTCCTAGAAGGTGTTTTTAGCGCATAAAGACACCACAGCAAGCAATGCACGTTAACCTGAGCAGCTTATGCTTGGTGTTTCTATTTGCCATTACATATTCGTCTGGTATAATTACAAGACTTCGAAGAATTGCTAAGACTGTTTCCCACAAGTTACAAACTGTGCATATTAACACCTATAATTGCCTAATGCACAGAGTAACAATTTTCAAGGTAAAAATATAAATGTTGGGAGGCTATACAAACCTCGAGACGACGTTTTAACACTAAAGAGCCAGAACTTTGCTCTTAATGTATCTTAGAAGGTGTTTTTAGCGCATACGGACACCACAGCAAACGATGCACGTTAACCTGAGCAGCTTATACTTGGATTTTCCATTTGCCATTACATATTCGTCTGGTATAATTACAAGACTTCAAAGAATTGCTAAGACTGTTTCCCACGAGTTGCAAACTGTGCATATTAACACCTATAATTGCCCAATGCACAGAGTAACAATTTTCAAGGTAAAAATATAAATGTTGGGAGGCTATACAAACCTCGAGACGACGTTTTAACACTAAAGAGCCAGAACTTTGCTCTAATGTGTCTTAGAAGGTGTTTTTAGCGCATAAAGTCACCACAGCAAGCGATGCACGTTAACCTGAGCAGCTTATGTTTGGATTTCCATTGGCCATTACATATTCGTTGGTATAATTACGAGACGTCGAAGAATTGCTAAAACTGCTTCCCACGAGTTGCAAACTGTGCATATTAACATTTCTAATTGCCTCGTGCATCAAGTAACAATTTTCAAGGTGGTAATATAAATACTGGGAAGCTTTAAAAACCTCCAGACGACGTTTTAACATTAAAGAGACAGAACTTTGCTCTTAATGTATCTTAGAAGGTGTTTTTAGCGCATAAAGACACCACAGCAAACGATGCACGTTAACCTGAGCAGCTTATACTTGGATTTTCCATTTGCCATTACATATTCGTCTGGTATAATTACAAGACTTCAAAGAATTGCTAAGACTATTTCCCACGAGTTGCAACCTGTGCATATTAACACCTATAATTGCCTAATGCACAGAGTAACAATTTTCAAGGTAAAAATATAAATGTTGGGAGGCTATACAAACCTCGAGACGTCGTTTTAACACTAAAGAGCCAGAACTTTGCTTCTAATGTGTCTTAGAAGGTGTTTTTGGCGCATTAAAGACACCACAGCAAGCGATGCACGTTAACCTGAGCAGCTTATGTTTGGATTTCCATTTGCCATTACATATTCGTTGGTATAATTACAAGACGTCGAAGAATTACTAAAACTGCTTCTCACGAGTTGCAAACTGTGCATATTAACATTTCTAATTGCCTCGTGCATCAAGTAACAATTTTCAAGGTGGTAATATAAATACTGGGAACCTTTAAAAACCTCCAGACGACGTTTTAACATTAAAGAGACAGAATTTGGATCGTAATGGATCTTAGAGGGTGTTTTTAGCGCATAAAGACACCACAGCAAGCGATACACGTTAACCTGAGTAGCTTATACTTGGATTTTCCATTTGCCATTTCATATTCGTCTGGTATAATTACAAGACTTCGAAGAATTGCTAAGACTGTTTCCCACAAGTTGCAAACTGTGCATATTAACACCTATAACTGCCTAATGCACAGAGTAACAATTTTCAAGGTAAAAATATAAATGTTGGGAGGCTATACAAACCTCGAGATGACGTTTTAACACTAAAGTGCCAGAACTTTGCTCCTAATGTGTCCTAGAAGGTGTTTTTAGCGCATAAAGACACCACAGCAAGCAATGCACGTTAACCTGAGCAGCTTATACTTGGATTTTCCATTTGCCATTACATATTCGTCTGGTATAATTACAAGACTTCAAAGAATTGCTAAGACTGTTTCCCACGAGTTGCAAACTGTGCATATTAACACCTATAATTGCCTAATGCACAGAGTAACAATTTTCAAGGTAAAAATATAAATGTTGGGAGGCTATACAAACCTCGAGACGACGTTTTAACACTAAAGAGCCAGAACTTTGCTCTAATGTGTCTTAGAAGGTGTTTTTAGCGCATAAAGTCACCACAGCAAGCGATGCACGTTAACCTGAGCAGCTTATGTTTGGATTTCCATTGGCCATTACATATTCGTTGGTATAATTACGAGACGTCGAAGAATTGCTAAAACTGCTTCCCACGAGTTGCAAACTGTGCATATTAACATTTCTAATTGCCTCGTGCATCAAGTAACAATTTTCAAGGTGGTAATATAAATACTGGGAAGCTTTAAAAACCTCCAGACGACGTTTTAACATTAAAGAGACAGAACTTTGCTCTTAATGTATCTTAGAAGGTGTTTTTAGCGCATAAAGACACCACAGCAAACGATGCACGTTAACCTGAGCAGCTTATGCTTGGATTTCCATTTTCCATTACATATTCGTCTGGTATAATTACAAGACGTCGAAGAATTGCTAAGACTATTTCCCACGAGTTGCAACCTGTGCATATTAACACCTAAAATTGCATAATGCACAGAGTAACAATTTTCAAGGTAAAAATATAAATGCTGGAAAGCTTTAAAAACCTCGAGACGACGTTTTAACACTAAAGAGCCAGAACTTTGCTCTTAATGTATCTTAGAAGGTGTTTTTAGCGCATAAAGACACCACAGCTAGCGATGCACGTTAACCAGAGCAGCTTATGCTTGGATTTTCATTTTCCATTACATATTCGTTGGTGTAATTACAAGACGTCGAAGAATTGCTAAGACTGCTTCCCACGAGTTGCAAACTGTGCATATTAACACTTCTAATTGCCTCGTGCATCAAGTAACAATTTTCAAGGTGGTAATATAAATGCTGGGAACCTTTAAAAACCTCCAGACGACGTTTTAACATTAAAGAGACAGAATTTGGATCGTAATGGATCTTAGAGGGTGTTTTTAGCGCATAAAGACACCACAGCAAGCGATACACGTTAACCTGAGTAGCTTATACTTGGATTTTCCATTTGCCATTACATATTCGTCTGGTATAATTACAAGACTTCGAAGAATTGCTAAGACTGTTTCCCACAAGTTGCAAACTGTGCATATTAACACCTATAACTGCCTAATGCACAGAGTAACAATTTTCAAGGTAAAAATATAAATGTTGGGAGGCTATACAAACCTCGAGATGACGTTTTAACACTAAAGTGCCAGAACTTTGCTCCTAATGTGTCCTAGAAGGTGTTTTTAGCGCATAAAGACACCACAGCAAGCAATGCACGTTAACCTGAGCAGCTTATGCTTGGTGTTTCTATTTGCCATTACATATTCGTCTGGTATAATTACAAGACTTCGAAGAATTGCTAAGACTGTTTCCCACAAGTTACAAACTGTGCATATTAACACCTATAATTGCCTAATGCACAGAGTAACAATTTTCAAGGTAAAAATATAAATGTTGGGAGGCTATACAAACCTCGAGACGACGTTTTAACACTAAAGAGCCAGAACTTTGCTCTTAATGTATCTTAGAAGGTGTTTTTAGCGCATACGGACACCACAGCAAACGATGCACGTTAACCTGAGCAGCTTATACTTGGATTTTCCATTTGCCATTACATATTCGTCTGGTATAATTACAAGACTTCAAAGAATTGCTAAGACTGTTTCCCACGAGTTGCAAACTGTGCATATTAACACCTATAATTGCCCAATGCACAGAGTAACAATTTTCAAGGTAAAAATATAAATGTTGGGAGGCTATACAAACCTCGAGACGACGTTTTAACACTAAAGAGCCAGAACTTTGCTCTAATGTGTCTTAGAAGGTGTTTTTAGCGCATAAAGTCACCACAGCAAGCGATGCACGTTAACCTGAGCAGCTTATGTTTGGATTTCCATTGGCCATTACATATTCGTTGGTATAATTACGAGACGTCGAAGAATTGCTAAAACTGCTTCCCACGAGTTGCAAACTGTGCATATTAACATTTCTAATTGCCTCGTGCATCAAGTAACAATTTTCAAGGTGGTAATATAAATACTGGGAAGCTTTAAAAACCTCCAGACGACGTTTTAACATTAAGAGACAGAACTTTGCTCTTAATGTATCTTAGAAGGTGTTTTTAGCGCATAAAGACACCACAGCAAACGATGCACGTTAACCTGAGCAGCTTATACTTGGATTTTCCATTTGCCATTACATATTCGTCTGGTATAATTACAAGACTTCAAAGAATTGCTAAGACTATTTCCCACGAGTTGCAACCTGTGCATATTAACACCTATAATTGCCTAATGCACAGAGTAACAATTTTCAAGGTAAAAATATAAATGTTGGGAGGCTATACAAACCTCGAGACGTCGTTTTAACACTAAAGAGCCAGAACTTTGCTTCTAATGTGTCTTAGAAGGTGTTTTTGGCGCATTAAAGACACCACAGCAAGCGATGCACGTTAACCTGAGCAGCTTATGTTTGGATTTCCATTTGCCATTACATATTCGTTGGTATAATTACAAGACGTCGAAGAATTACTAAAACTGCTTCTCACGAGTTGCAAACTGTGCATATTAACATTTCTAATTGCCTCGTGCATCAAGTAACAATTTTCAAGGTGGTAATATAAATACTGGGAACCTTTAAAAACCTCCAGACGACGTTTTAACATTAAAGAGACAGAATTTGGATCGTAATGGATCTTAGAGGGTGTTTTTAGCGCATAAAGACACCACAGCAAGCGATACACGTTAACCTGAGTAGCTTATACTTGGATTTTCCATTTGCCATTTCATATTCGTCTGGTATAATTACAAGACTTCGAAGAATTGCTAAGACTGTTTCCCACAAGTTGCAAACTGTGCATATTAACACCTATAACTGCCTAATGCACAGAGTAACAATTTTCAAGGTAAAAATATAAATGTTGGGAGGCTATACAAACCTCGAGATGACGTTTTAACACTAAAGTGCCAGAACTTTGCTCCTAATGTGTCCTAGAAGGTGTTTTTAGCGCATAAAGACACCACAGCAAGCAATGCACGTTAACCTGAGCAGCTTATACTTGGATTTTCCATTTGCCATTACATATTCGTCTGGTATAATTACAAGACTTCAAAGAATTGCTAAGACTGTTTCCCACGAGTTGCAAACTGTGCATATTAACACCTATAATTGCCTAATGCACAGAGTAACAATTTTCAAGGTAAAAATATAAATGTTGGGAGGCTATACAAACCTCGAGACGACGTTTTAACACTAAAGAGCCAGAACTTTGCTCTAATGTGTCTTAGAAGGTGTTTTTAGCGCATAAAGTCACCACAGCAAGCGATGCACGTTAACCTGAGCAGCTTATGTTTGGATTTCCATTGGCCATTACATATTCGTTGGTATAATTACGAGACGTCGAAGAATTGCTAAAACTGCTTCCCACGAGTTGCAAACTGTGCATATTAACATTTCTAATTGCCTCGTGCATCAAGTAACAATTTCAAGGTGGTAATATAAATACTGGGAAGCTTTAAAAACCTCCAGACGACGTTTTAACATTAAAGAGACAGAACTTTGCTCTTAATGTATCTTAGAAGGTGTTTTTAGCGCATAAAGACACCACAGCAAACGATGCACGTTAACCTGAGCAGCTTATACTTGGATTTTCCATGCCATTACATATTCGTCTGGTATAATTACAAGACTTCAAAGAATTGCTAAGACTATTTCCCACGAGTTGCAACCTGTGCATATTAACACCTATAATTGCCTAATGCACAGAGTAACAATTTTCAAGGTAAAAATATAAATGTTGGGAGGCTATACAAACCTCGAGACGTCGTTTTAACACTAAAGAGCCAGAACTTTGCTTCTAATGTGTCTTAGAAGGTGTTTTTGGCGCAATTAAAGACACCACAGCAAGCGATGCACGTTAACCTGAGCAGCTTATGTTTGGATTTCCATTTGCCATTACATATTCGTTGGTATAATTACAAGACGTCGAAGAATTACTAAAACTGCTTCTCACGAGTTGCAAACTGTGCATATTAACATTTCTAATTGCCTCGTGCATCAAGTAACAATTTTCAAGGTGGTAATATAAATACTGGGAACCTTTAAAAACCTCCAGACGACGTTTTAACATTAAAGAGACAGAATTTGGATCGTAATGGATCTTAGAGGGTGTTTTTAGCGCATAAAGACACCACAGCAAGCGATACACGTTAACCTGAGTAGCTTATACTTGG
This sequence comes from Agriotes lineatus, assembly GCA_940337035.1. Taxonomy (NCBI): domain Eukaryota; kingdom Metazoa; phylum Arthropoda; class Insecta; order Coleoptera; family Elateridae; genus Agriotes; species Agriotes lineatus. The sequence goes on along the minus strand of CALNHX010002342.1, from coordinate 76,786 downwards.
ATTTTCCATTTGCCATTACATATTCGTCTGGTATAATTACAAGACTTCGAAGAATTGCTAAGACTGTTTCCCACAAGTTGCAAACTGTGCATATTAACACCTATAATTGCCTAATGCACAGAGTAACAATTTTCAAGGTAAAAATATAAATGTTGGGAAGCTATACAAACCTCGAGACGACGTTTTAACACTAAAGAGCCAGAACTTTGCTCTTAATGTATCTTAGAAGGTGTTTTTAGCGCATAAAGACACCACAGCAAACGATGCACGTTAACCCGAGCAGCTTATAGTTGGATTTTCCATTTGCCATTACATATTCGTCTGGTATAATTACAAGACTTAAAAGAATTGCTAAGACTGTTTCCCACGAGTTGCAAACTGTGCATATTAACACCTATAATTGCCTAATGCACAGAGTAACAATTTTCAAGGTGAAAATATAAATGTTGGGAGGCTATACAAACCTCGAGACGACGTTTTAACACTAAAGAGCCAGAACTTCGCTCTAATGTGTCTTAGAAAGTGTTTTTAGCGCATAAAGTCACCACAGCAAGCGATGCACGTTAACCTGAGCAGCTTATGTTTGGATTTCCATTTGCCATTACATATTCGTTGGTATAATTACGAGACGTCGAAGAATTGCTAAAACTGCTTCCCACGAGTTGCAAACTGTGCATATTAACATTTCTAATTGCCTCGTGCTTCAAGTAACAATTTTCAAGGTGTTAATATAAATGCTGTAAGGCTTTAAAAACCTCCAGACGACGTTTTAACATTAAAGAGACAGAACTTGGATCCTAATGGATCTTAGAGGGTGTTTTTAGCGCATAAAGACACCACAGCAAGCGATACACGTTAACCTGCGCAGCTTATGCTTGGATTTTCCATTTGCCATTACATATTCGTCTGGTATAATTACAAGACTTCGAAGAATTGCTAAGACTGTTTCCCACGAGTTGCAAACTGTGCATATTAACACCTATAATTACCTAATGCACAGAGTAACAATTTTCAAAGTAAAAATATAAATGTTGGGAGGCTATACAAACCTCGAGACAACGTTTTAACACTAAAGAGCCAGAACTTTGCTCAAAATGTGTCTTCGAAGGTGTTTTTAGCGCATAAAGACACCACAGCAAGCGATGCACGTTAACCTGAGCAGCTTATGCTTGGATTTCCATTTGCCATTACATATTCGTTGGTATAATTACAAGACGTCAAAGAATTGCTAAGACTGCTTCCCACGAGTTGCAAACTGTGGATATTTACACTTCTAATTGCCTCGTGCACCAAGTAACAATTTTCAAGGTGGTAATATAAATGCTGGAAAGCTTTAAAAACCTCCAGACGACGTTTTGACATTAAAGAGACAGAACTTGGATCATAATGGATCTTAGAGGGTGTTTTTAGCGCATAAAGACACCACAGCAAGCGATGCACGTTAATCTGAGCAGCTTATGCTTGGATTTTGCATTTGCCATTACATATTCGTCTGGTATAATTACAAGACGTCGAAGAATTGCTAAGACTGTTTCCCACGAGTTGCAAACTGTGCATATTAACACCTATAATTGCCTAATGCACAGAGTAACAATTTTCAAGGTAAAAATATAAATGTTGGGAGGCTATACAAACCTCGAGACGACGTTTTAACACTAAAGAGCCAGAACTTTGCTCTAATATGTTTTAGAAGGGTTTTTAGCGCATAAAGTCACCATAGCAAGCGATGCACGTTAACCTGAGCAGCTTATGTTTGGATTTCCATTTGCCATTACATATTCGTTGGTATAATTACGAGACGTCGAAGAATTGCTAAAACTGCTTCCCACGAGTTGCAAACAGTGCATATTAACATTTCTAATTGCCTCGTGCGTCAAGTAACAATTTTCAAGTTGGTAATATAAATGCTGGAAGCTTTAAAAACCTCCAGACGACGTTTTAACATTAAAGAGTCAGAACTTGGATCCTAATGGATCTTAGACGGTGTTTTTAGCGCATAAAGACACCACAGCAAGCGATACACGTTAACCTGAAAAGCTTATGCTTGGATTTTCCATTTGCCATTACATATTCGTCTGGTATAATTACAAGACTTCGAAGAATTGCTAAGACTGTTTCCCACGAGTTGCAAACTGTGCATATTAACACCTATAATTGCCTAATGCACAGAGTAACAATTTTCAAGGTAAAAATATAAATGTTGGGAGGCTATACAAACCTCGAGACGACGTTTTAACACTAAAGAGCCAGAACTTTGCTCTAATGTGTCTTAGAAGGTGTTTTTAGCACATAAAGTCACCACAGCAAGCGATGCACGTTAACCTGAGCAGCTTATCTTTGGATTTCCATTTGCCATTACATATTCGTAGGTATAATTACGGGACGTCGAAAAATTGCTAAAACTGCTTCCCACGAGTTGCAAACTGTGCATATTACCATTTCTAATTGCCTCGTGCTTCAAGTAACAATTTTCAAGGTGGTAATATAAATGCTGGGAAGCTTTAAAAACCTCCAGACGACGTTTTAACATTAAAGAGACAGAACTTGGATCCTAATGGATCTTAGAGGGTGTTTTTAGCGCATAAAGACACCACAGCAAGCGATACACGTTAACCTGAGCAGCTTATGTTTGGATTTCCATTTGCCATTACATATTCGTTGGTATAATTACAAGACGTCGAAGAATTGCTAAGACTGTTTCCCACGAGTTGCAAACTGTGCATATTAACACCTAAAATTGCATAATGCACTGAGTAACAATTTTCAAGGTAAAAATATAAATGTTGGGAGGCTATACAAACCTCGAGACAACGTTTTAACATTAAAGAGACAGAACTTGGATCCTAATGGATCTTAGAGAGTGTTTTTAGCGCATAAAGACACCACAGCAAGATATGCACGTTAACCTGAGCAGCTTATGCTTGGATTTTCCATTTGCCATTACATATTCGTCTGGTATAATTACAAGACGTCGAAGAATTGCTAAGACTATTTCCCACGAGTTGCAGCCTGTGCATATTAACACCTAAAATTGCATAATGCACAGAGTAACAATTTTCAAGGTAAAAATATAAATGCTGGAAAGCTTTAAAAACCTCCAGGCGACGGTTTAACATTAAAGAGACAGAACTTGGATCCTAATGGATCTTAGAGGGTGTTTATAGCGCATAAAGACACCTCAGCAAGCGATACACGTTAATCTGAGCAGCTTATGCTTGGATTTTCCATTTGCCATTACATATTCGTCTGGTATAATTACAAGACGTCGAAGAATTGCTAAGACTATTTCCCACGAGTTCAACCTGTGCATATTAACACCTATAATTGCCTAATGCACATAGTAACAATTTGCAAGGTAAAAATATAAATGTTGGGAGGCTATACAAACCTCGAGACGACGTTTTAACACTAAAGAGCCAGAACTTTGCTCTTAATGTGTCCTAGAAGGTGTTTTTAGCACATAAAGACACCACAGCAAGCGATGCACGTTAACCTGAGCAGCTTGTGCTTGGTGTTTCTATTTGCCATTACATATTCGTCTGGTATAATTACAAGACTTCGAAGAATTGCTAAGACTGTTTCCCACGAGTTGCAAACTGTGCATATTAACACCTATAATTGCCTAATGCACAGAGTAACAATTTTCAAGGTAAAAATATAAATGTTGGGAGGCTATACAAACCTCGAGACAACGTTTTAACATTAAAGAGACAGAACTTGGATCCTAATGGATCTTAGAGAGTGTTTTTAGCGCATAAAGACACCACAGCAAGATATGCACGTTAACCTGAGCAGCTTATGCTTGGATTTTCCATTTGCCATTACATATTCGTCTGGTATAATTACAAGACGTCGAAGAATTGCTAAGACTATTTCCCACGAGTTGCAACCTGTGCATATTAACACCTAAAATTGCATAATGCACAGAGTAACAATTTTCAAGGTAAAAATATAAATGCTGGAAAGCTTTAAAAACCTCCAGGCGACGGTTTAACATTAAAGAGACAGAACTTGGATCCTAATGGATCTTAGAGGGTGTTTATAGCGCATAAAGACACCTCAGCAAGCGATACACGTTAATCTGAGCAGCTTATGCTTGAATTTTCCATTTGCCATTACATATTCGTCTGGTATAATTACAAGACGTCGAAGAATTGCTAAGACTATTTCCCACGAGTTGCAACCTGTGCATATTAACACCTATAATTGCCTAATGCACAGAGTAACAATTTGCAAGGTAAAAATATAAATGTTGGGAGGCTATACAAACCTCGAGACGACGTTTTAACACTAAAGAGCCAGAACTTTGCTCTTAATGTGTCCTAGAAGGTGTTTTTAGCACATAAAGACACCACAGCAAGCGATGCACGTTAACCTGAGCAGCTTATGCTTGGTGTTTCTATTTGCCATTACATATTCGTCTGGTATAATTACAAGACTTCGAAGAATTGCTAAGACTGTTTCCCACGAGTTGCAAACTGTGCATATTAACACCTAAAATTGCATAATGCACAGAGTAACAATTTTCAAGGTAAAAATATAAATGCTGGAAAGCTTTAAAAATCTCGAGACGACGTTTTAACACTAAAGAGCCAGAACTTTGCTCTTAATGTGTCCTAGAAGGTGTTTTTAGCGCATAAAGACACCACAGCAAGCGATGCACGTTAACCTGAGCAGCTTATGCTTGGTGATTCTATTTGCCATTACATATTCGTCTGGTATAATTACAAGACTTCGAAGAATTGCTAAGACTGTTTCCCACAAGTTGCAAACTGTGCATATTAACACCTATAATTGCCTAATGCACAGAGTAACAATTTTCAAGGTAAAAATGTAAATGTTGGGAGGCTATACAAACCTCGAGACGACGTTTTAACACTAAAGAGCCAGAACTTTGCTCTTAATGTATCTTAGAAGGTGTTTTTAGCGCATAAAGACACCACAGCAAACGATGCACGTTAACCAGAGCAGCTTATGCTTGGATTTTCATTTTCCAGTACATATTCGTTGGTATAATTACAAGACGTCGCAGAATTGCTAAGACTGCTTCCCACGAGTTGCAAACTGTGCATATTAACACCTAAAATTGCATAATGCACAGAGTAACAATTTTCAAGGTAAAAATATAAATGCTGGAAAGCTTTAAAAAACTCGAGACGACGTTTTAACACTAAAGAGCCAGAACTTTGCTCTTAATGTATCTTAGAAGGTCTTTTTAGCGCATAAAGACACCACAGCAAGCGATTCACGTTAACCAGAGCAGCTTATGCTTGGATTTCCATTTTCCATTACATATTCGTCTGGTATAATTACAAGACGTCGAAGAATTGCTAAGACTATTTCCCACGAGTTGCAACCTGTGCATATTAACACCTAAAATTGCATAATGCACAGAGTAACAATTTTCAAGGTAAAAATATAAATGCTGGAAAGCTTTAAAAACCTCGAGCCGACGTTTTAACACTAAAGAGCCAGAACTTTGCTCTTAATGTATCTTAGAAGGTGTTTTTAGCGCATAAAGACACCACAGCTAGCGATGCACGTTAACCAGAGCAGCTTATGCTTGGATTTTCATTTTCCATTACATATTCGTTGGTGTAATTACAAGACGTCGAAGAATTGCTAAGACTGCTTCCCACGAGTTGCAAACTGTGCATATTAACACCTCTAATTGCCTCGTGCATCAAGTAACAATTTTCAAGGTGGTAATATAAATGCTGGGAACCTTTAAAAACCTCCAGACGACGTTTTGACATTAAAGAGACAGAACTTGGATCCTAATGGATCTTAGAGGGTGTTTTTAGCGCATAACGACACCACAGCAAGCGATACACGTTAACCTGAGCAGCTTATGCTTGGATTTTCCATTTGCCATTACATATTCGTCTGGTACAATTACAAGACTTCGAAGAATTGCTAAGACTGTTTCCCACAAGTTGCAAACTGTGCATATTAACACCTAAAATTGCATAATGCACTGAGTAACAATTTTCAAGGTAAAAATATAAATGTTGGGAGGCTATACAAACCTCGAGACAACGTTTTAACATTAAAGAGACAGAACTTGAATCCTAATGGATCTTAGAGAGTGTTTTTAGCGCATAAAGACACCACAGCAAGATATGCACGTTAACCTGAGCAGCTTATGCTTGGATTTTCCATTTGCCATTACATATTCGTCTGGTATAATTACAAGACGTCGAAGAATTGCTAAGACTGTTTCCCACGAGTTGCAACCTGTGCATATTAACACCTAAAATTGCATAATGCACAGAGTAACAATTTTGAAGGTAAAAATATAAATGCTGGAAAGCTTTAAAAACCTCCAGGCGACGGTTTAACATTAAAGAGACAGAACTTGGATCCTAATGGATCTTAGAGGGTGTTTATAGCGCATAAAGACACCTCAGCAAGCGATACACGCTAATCTGAGCAGCTTATGCTTGGATTTTCCATTTGCCATTACATATTCGTCTGGTATAATTACAAGACGTCGAAGAATTGCTAAGACTATTTCCCACGAGTTGCAACCTGTGCATATTAACACCTATAATTGCCTAATGCACAGAGTAACAATTTGCAAGGTAAAAATATAAATGTTGGGAGGCTATACAAACCTCGAGACGACGTTTTAACACTAAAGAGCCAGAACTTTGCTCTTAATGTGTCCTAGAAGGTGTTTTTAGCACATAAAGACACCACAGCAAGCGATGCACGTTAACCTGAGCAGCTTATGCTTGGTGTTTCTATTTGCCATTACATATTCGTCTGGTATAATTACAAGACTTCGAAGAATTGCTAAGACTGTTTCCCACGAGTTGCAAACTGTGCATATTAACACCTAAAATTGCATAATGCACAGAGTAACAATTTTCAAGGTAAAAATATAAATGCTGGAAAGCTTTAAAAATCTCGAGACGACGTTTTAACACTAAAGAGCCAGTACTTTGCTCTTAATGTGTCCTAGAAGGTGTTTTTAGCGCTTAAAGACACCACAGCAAGCGATGCACGTTAACCTGAGCAGCTTATGCTTGGTGTTTCTATTTGCCATTACATATTCGTCTGGTATAATTACAAGACTTCGAAGAATTGCTAAGACTGTTTCCCACAAGTTGCAAACTGTGCATATTAACACCTATAATTGCCTAATGCACAGAGTAACAATTTTCAAGGTAAAAATATAAATGTTGGGAGGCTATACAAACCTGGAGACGACGTTTTAACACTAAAGAGCCAGAACTTTGCTCTTAATGTATCTTAGAAGGTGTTTTTAGCGCATAAAGACACCACAGCAAACGATGCACGTTAACCAGAGCAGCTTATGCTTGGATTTTCATTTTCCAGTACATATTCGTTGGTATAATTACAAGACGTCGAAGAATTGCTAAGACTGCTTCCCACGAGTTGCAAACTGTGCATATTAACACCTAAAATTGCATAATGCACAGAGTAACAATTTTCAAGGTAAAAATATAAATGCTGGAAAGCTTCAAAAAACTCGAGACGACGTTTTAACACTAAAGAGCCAGAACTTTGCTCTTAATGTATCTTAGAAGGTCTTTTTAGCGCATAAAGACACCACAGCAAGCGATTCACGTTAACCAGAGCAGCTTATGCTTGGATTTCCATTTTCCATTACATATTCGTCTGGTATAATTACAAGACGTCGAAGAATTGCTAAGACTATTTCCCACGAGTTGCAACCTGTGCATATTAACACCTAAAATTGCATAATGCACAGAGTAACAATTTTCAAGGTAAAAATATAAATGCTGGAAAGCTTTAAAAACCTCGAGACGACGTTTTAACACTAAAGAGCCAGAACTTTGCTCTTAATGTATCTTAGAAGGTGTTTTTAGCGCATAAAGACACCACAGCTAGCGATGCACGTTAACCAGAGCAGCTTATGCTTGGATTTTCATTTTCCATTACATATTCGTTGGTGTAATTACAAGACGTCGAAGAATTGCTAAGACTGCTTCCCACGAGTTGCAAACTGTGCATATTAACACCTCTAATTGCCTCGTGCATCAAGTAACAATTTTCAAGGTGGTAATATAAATGCTGGGAACCTTTAAAAACCTCCAGACGACGTTTTGACATTAAAGAGACAGAACTTGGATCCTAATGGATCTTAGAGGGTGTTTTTAGCGCATAACGACACCACAGCAAGCGATACACGTTAACCTGAGCAGCTTATGCTTGGATTTTCCATTTGCCATTACATATTCGTCTGGTACAATTACAAGACTTCGAAGAATTGCTAAGACTGTTTCCCACAAGTTGCAAACTGTGCATATTAACACCTATAATTGCCTAATGCACAGAGTAACAATTTTCAAGGTAAAAATATAAATGTTGGGAGGCTATACAAACCTCGAGACGACGTTTTAACACTAAAGAGCCAGAACTTTGCTCCTAATGTGTCTTCGAAGGTGTTTTTAGCGCATAAAGGGACGACAGCAAGCGATGCACGTTAACCTGAGCAGCTTATGCTTGGATTTCCATTTGCCATTACATATTCGTCTGGTATAATTACAAGACTTCGAAGAATTGCTAAGACTGTTTCGAACGAGTTGCAAACTGTGCATATTAACACCTATAATTGCCTAATGCACAGAGTAACAATTTTCAAGGTAAAAATATAAATGTTGGGAGGCTATACAAACCTCGAGACGACGTTTTAACACTAAAGAGCCAGAACTTTGCTCTAATGTGTCTTAGAAGGTGTTTTTAGCGCATAAAGTCACCACAGCAAGCGATGCACGTTAACCTGAGCAGCTTATCTTTGGATTTCCATTTGCCATTACATATTCGTTGGTATAATTACGGGACGTCGAAAAATTGCTTAAACTGCTACCCACAAATTGCAAACTGTGCATATTACCATTTCTAATTGCCTCGTGCTTCAAGTAACAATTTTCAAGGTGGTAATATAAACTCTGGGAAGCTTTAAAAACCTCCAGACGACGTTTTAACATTAAAGAGACAGAACTTGGATCCTAATGGATCTTAGAGGGTGTTTTTAGCGCATAAAGACACCACAGCAAGCGATACACGTTAACCTGAGCAGCTTATGTTTGGATTTCCATTTGCCATTACATATTCGTTGGTATAATTACAAGACGTCGAAGAATTGCTAAGACTGTTTCCCACGAGTTGCAAACTGTGCATATTAACACCTAAAATTGCATAATGCACAGAGTAACAATTTTCAAGGTAAAAATATAAATGTTGGGAGGCTATACAAACCTCGAGACGACGTTTTAACATTAAAGAGACAGAACTTGGATCCTAATGGATCTTAGAGAGTGTTTTTAGCGCATAAAGACACCACAGCAAGATATGCACGTTAACCTGAGCAGCTTATGCTTGGATTTTCCATTTGCCATTACATACTCGTCTGGTATAATTACAAGACGTCGAGAATTGCTAAGACTATTTCCCACGAGTTGCAACCTGTGCATATTAACACCTATAATTGACTAATGCACAGAGTAACAATTTTCAAGGTAAAAATATAAATGTTGGGAGGCTATACAAACCTCGAGACGACGTTTTAACACTAAAGAGCCAGAACTTTGCTCTAATGTGTCTTAGAAGGTGTTTTTGGCGCATTAAAGACACCACAGCAAGCGATGCACGTTAACCTGAGCAGCTTATGTTTGGATTTCCATTTGCCATTACATATTCGTTGGTATAATTACAAGACGTCGAAGAATTACTAAAACTGCTTCTCACGAGTTGCAAACTGTGCATATTAACATTTCTAATTGCCTCGTGCATCAAGTAACAATTTTCAAGGTGGTAATATAAATACTGGGAAGCTTTAAAAACCTCCAGACGACGTTTTAACATTAAAGAGACAGAATTTGGATCGTAATGGATCTTAGAGGGTGTTTTTAGCGCATAAAGACACCACAGCAAGCGATACACGTTAACCTGAGTAGCTTATACTTGGATTTTCCATTTGCCATTACATATTCGTCTGGTATAATTACAAGACTTCGAAGAATTGCTAAGACTGTTTCCCACAAGTTGCAAACTGTGCATATTAACACCTATAACTGCCTAATGCACAGAGTAACAATTTTCAAGGTAAAAATATAAATGTTGGGAGGCTATACAAACCTCGAGATGACGTTTTAACACTAAAGAGCCAGAACTTTGCTTCTAATGTGTCTTAGAAGGTGTTTTTGGCGCATTAAAGACACCACAGCAAGCGATGCACGTTAACCTGAGCAGCTTATGTTTGGATTTCCATTTGCCATTACATATTCGTTGGTATAATTACAAGACGTCGAAGAATTACTAAAACTGCTTCTCACGAGTTGCAAACTGTGCATATTAACATTTCTAATTGCCTCGTGCATCAAGTAACAATTTTTAAGGTGGTAATATAAATACTGGGAAGCTTTAAAAACCTCCAGACGACGTTTTAACATTAAACAGACAGAATTTGGATCGTAATGGATCTTAGAGGGTGTTTTTAGCGCATAAAGACACCACAGCAAGCGATACACGTTAACCTGAGTAGCTTATACTTGGATTTTCCATTTGCCATTACATATTCGTCTGGTATAATTACAAGACTTCGAAGAATTGCTAAGACTGTTTCCCACAAGTTGCAAACTGTGCATATTAACACCTATAACTGCCTAATGCACAGAGTAACAATTTTCAAGGTAAAAATATAAATGTTGGGAGGCTATACAAACCTCGAGACGTCGTTTTAACACTAAAGAGCCAGAACTTTGCTTCTAATGTGTCTTAGAAGGTGTTTTTGGCGCATTAAAGACACCACAGCAAGCGATGCACGTTAACCTGAGCAGCTTATGTTTGGATTTCCATTTGCCATTACATATTCGTTGGTATAATTACAAGACGTCGAAGAATTACTAAAACTGCTTCTCACGAGTTGCAAACTGTGCATATTAACATTTCTAATTGCCTCGTGCATCAAGTAACAATTTTCAAGGTGGTAATATAAATACTGGGAAGCTTTAAAAACCTCCAGACGACGTTTTAACATTAAAGAGACAGAATTTGGATCGTAATGGATCTTAGAGGGTGTTTTTAGCGCATAAAGACACCACAGCAAGATATGCACGTTAACCTGAGCAGCTTATGCTTGGATTTTCCATTTGCCATTACATATTCGTCTGGTATAATTACAAGACGTCGAAGAATTGCTAAGACTATTTCCCACGAGTTGCAACCTGTGCATATTAACACCTATAATTGCCTAATGCACAGAGTAACAATTTTCAAGGTAAAAATATAAATGTTGGGAGGCTATACAAACCTCGAGACGTCGTTTTAACACTAAAGAGCCAGAACTTTGCTTCTAATGTGTCTTAGAAGGTGTTTTTGGCGCATTAAAGACACCACAGCAAGCGATGCACGTTAACCTGAGCAGCTTATGTTTGGATTTCCATTTGCCATTACATATTCGTTGGTATAATTACAAGACGTCGAAGAATTACTAAAACTGCTTCTCACGAGTTGCAAACTGTGCATATTAACATTTCTAATTGCCTCGTGCATCAAGTAACAATTTTCAAGGTGGTAATATAAATACTGGGAAGCTTTAAAAACCTCCAGACGACGTTTTAACATTAAAGAGACAGAATTTGGATCGTAATGGATCTTAGAGGGTGTTTTTAGCGCATAAAGACACCACAGCAAGCGATACACGTTAACCTGAGTAGCTTATACTTGGATTTTCCATTTGCCATTACATATTCGTCTGGTATAATTACAAGACTTCGAAGAATTGCTAAGACTGTTTCCCACAAGTTGCAAACTGTGCATATTAACACCTATAACTGCCTAATGCACAGAGTAACAATTTTCAAGGTAAAAATATAAATGTTGGAGGCTATACAAACCTCGAGATGACGTTTTAACACTAAAGTGCCAGAACTTTGCTCCTAATGTGTCCTAGAAGGTGTTTTTAGCGCATAAAGACACCACAGCAAGCAATGCACGTTAACCTGAGCAGCTTATGCTTGGTGTTTCTATTTGCCATTACATATTCGTCTGGTATAATTACAAGACTTCGAAGAATTGCTAAGACTGTTTCCCACAAGTTGCAAACTGTGCATATTAACACCTATAATTGCCTAATGCACAGAGTAACAATTTTCAAGGTAAAAATATAAATGTTGGGAGGCTATACAAACCTCGAGACGACGTTTTAACACTAAAGAGCCAGAACTTTGCTCTTAATGTATCTTAGAAGGTGTTTTTAGCGCATATGGACACCACAGCAAACGATGCACGTTAACCTGAGCAGCTTATACTTGGATTTTCCATTTGCCATTACATATTCGTCTGGTATAATTACAAGACTTCAAAGAATTGCTAAGACTGTTTCCCACGAGTTGCAAACTGTGCATATTAACACCTATAATTGCCTAATGCACAGAGTAACAATTTTCAAGGTAAAAATATAAATGTTGGGAGGCTATACAAACCTCGAGACGACGTTTTAACACTAAAGAGCCAGAACTTTGCTCCTAATGTGTCCTAGAAGGTGTTTTTAGCTCATAAAGACACCACAGCAAGCAATGCACGTTAACCTGAGCAGCTTATGTTTGGTGTTTCTATTTGCCATTACATATTCGTCTGGTATAATTACAAGACTTCGAAGAATTGCTAAAACTGCTTCCCACGAGTGGCAAACTGTGCATATTAACATTTCTAATTGCCTCGTGCATCAAGTAACAATTTTCAAGGTGGTAATATAAATACTGGGAAGCTTTAAAAACCTCCAGACGACGTTTTAACATTAAAGAGTCAGAACTTTGCTCTTAATGTATCTTAGAAGGTGTTTTTAGCGCATAAAGACACCACAGCAAACGATGCACGTTAACCTGAGCAGCTTATACTTGGATTTTCCATTTGCCATTACATATTCGTCTGGTATAATTACAAGACTTCAAAGAATTGCTAAGACTATTTCCCACGAGTTGCAACCTGTGCATCTTAACACCTATAATTGCCTAATGCACAGAGTAACAATTTTCAAGGTAAAAATATAAATTTTGGAGGCTATACAAACCTCGAGACGTCGTTGTAACACTAAAGAGCCAGAACTTTGCTTCTAATGTGTCTTAGAAGGTGTTTTTGGCGCATTAAAGACACCACAGCAAGCGATGCACGTTAACCTGAGCAGCTTATGTTTGGATTTCCATTTGCCATTACATATTCGTTGGTATAATTACAAGACGTCGAAGAATTACTAAAACTGCTTCTCACGAGTTGCAAACTGTGCATATTAACATTTCTAATTGCCTCGTGCATCAAGTAACAATTTTCAAGGTGGTAATATAAATACTGGGAAGCTTTAAAAACCTCCAGACAACGTTTTAACATTAAAGAGACAGAATTTGGATCGTAATGGATCTTAGAGGGTGTTTTTAGCGCATAAAGACACCACAGCAAGCGATACACGTTAACCTGAGTAGCTTATACTTGGATTTTCCATTTGCCATTACATATTCGTCTGGTATAATTACAAGACTTCGAAGAATTGCTAAGACTGTTTCCCACAAGTTGCAAACTGTGCATATTAACACCTATAACTGCCTAATGCACAGAGTAACAATTTTCAAGGTAAAAATATAAATGTTGGGAGGCTATACAAACCTCGAGATGACGTTTTAACACTAAAGTGCCAGAACTTTGCTCCTAATGTGTCCTAGAAGGTGTTTTTAGCGCATAAAGACACCACATCAAGCAATGCACGTTAACCTGAGCAGCTTATGGTTGGTGTTTCTATTTGCCATTACATATTCGTCTGGTATAATTACAAGACTTCGAAGAATTGCTAAGACTGTTTCCCACAAGTTGCAAACTGTGCATATTAACACCTATAATTGCCTAATGCACAGAGTAACAATTTTCAAGGTAAAAATATAAATGTTGGGAAGCTATACAAACCTCGAGACGACGTTTTAACACTAAAGAGCCAGAACTTTGCTCTTAATGTATCTTTGAAGGTGTTTTTAGCGCATAAAGACACCACAGCAAACGATGCACGTTAACCCGAGCAGCTTATAGTTGGATTTTCCATTTGCCATTACATATTCGTCTGGTATAATTACAAGACTTCAAAGAATTGCTAAGACTGTTTCCCACGAGTTGCAAACTGTGCATATTAACACCTATAATTGCCTAATGCACAGAGTAACAATTTTCAAGGTAAAAATATAAATGTTGGGAGGCTATGTTACGGTATGAAAAGGACTTTACGACACCCACCCAAGGTGAGCATCGCACCACGGAATCAGTCCTGACAACATGACACACTTGCCCTGAGATCGGTTCGAAATAGGCTAATAGGCCACGGCTGGAACGCTCAGGGAGTCGGGCGTGAGTCACACGATACGTTCTGGGCAAGCGCGTTGTGGCATAATATATACAGGGTATGTCGAAATTATGAGGGCGCCACCAGCCTGTCTTAACCCGGCTAACCGGGCCTGGACGGTTAGACGGGAGCGAAGCATGCAAAAATACTCCGCCAATAAGATTATTCAAGAGTTGCAAGGTCAAACAACAACTTCGGGATTGCCTTAAGCAAGGATTGTGATTAGGTGTCCATCCGACCACGACTACGCAGCTGTCCCACTCACCTGCACGCTCACAGCTTCCTCGTTCCGTCGTACAATAATTCGTACAATAAAGGGGCGTCTATCTGTAACAGAACATGCACAAACCGAAACAAACAATAGTTCCCTTAACTAACCAATCATATATTTCACTTCGAGTTACAATGGGGTAGCAGAATGCGTCGCCCTGTATCTAACCTTACTCTATAATTAAGGGCACCAGCTGGCACGCGCGCTCTAAGCTTAACGACAGATGTTGAACATTAGTGAACAGCAATAATAGGTACAAAGATACACATTGCCTTATGCAAGGGCAGCGACGATTTACATTAGCCTTCACGGCCTGAACTGTCTGCAGTCTGAATGAATACACTAGCGTAGTAATGAATAGGTACAAAGATACACATTGCCTTATGCAAGGGCAGCGACGATTTACATTAGCCTTCACGGCCTGAACTGTCTGCAGTCTGAATGAATACACTAGCGTAGTAATGAGTAGTAATGAGTAACACTCGCGTTCACAGCGGTAATCAGGTTAAAGGCACATACCTTAATGCGTGGGCGGCGAGGGAGCCTGGTACAGCTGAGTTGCGACGAGCTGCAATCGTAGGTGGTAGGTACCTTCGGTGTTACAACGGCGAAAGGGGGTGAATGCATAACCGCCTCAATGGCGACGGGAGACGCGTCAAGACGCGTACAACGGGACGACGAAAATGATGGGGGCCTCACTCGTTCTGCTGAACCAAATCCTCGTAGGTCGAGATGAAGGGGGCACGACCCCTCACTAATAGTAGCAGGAACTGGGCTCCAAAACACCCACGTTACGCCGAAGATCACTCGACAAATTTCGAATCACCACCACCACACACAAGCGCTCTCTGCCACGGGCTCTGGAAGACTCACCGAGGGAAGCGTCGGCAAAAGGTCACCTTCGCCGCGTCCCCCACGTGACTAAACCACAGCGAATCGCAAGGCGATGAAATGAAACCAACCAATGCGGGCCACGCTGGTATCACGCCGCCACCGCGTGCTAAATGAAACAAACCAATGCGGGCCACGCTGGTATCACGCCGCCACAGCGTGCTATTCAGAATTCAGAAAAACGCCATCAGAGGAGAGCTCCAACCGACGACAAATACTGCTTTTTAGGCTAACTATGTGCGAAATCGTGATTCTGGAATTAGGCGATGGAGCCAAATAAAGAGCTAAAAGGGCTTAGCATACGGGCGCGCTGCTCTAAGCTTAGGCGGCTATTCAAAATACCAAAATGACCTAACTAACGGCGTGAAATGCAATTAAGCATCTGAAATAGCAAAATGACTTAACACTCCCCTTACTTGAAAGAGAGTTCCCCGAAGTCTCTTATAAAACAACGAGGCATTTTGGCTGCGGCGCCACGAGAACTCAAACGGCCGGAAACGCTGATACGATAGCTGTACCCCCAAAGGAATTACGCACACCGGCCACCAGATAGGGTACGACAGGAGGGAAGAGAGAAGAGGGAGAAGAAAGACTGGATACGCCAGTGGAAATACGAAAATTGGGTAGGACCTGGCGGTTCGCTGATGGCTAGTACACACTCCCCGGACCACGGAAGACGGGCGACAAGAAAACTGGCTGTCCCAAAAGGAGTGGCGCTCCGCCAGGGGTCCACAAAACGATTCGCGTCTGGCTCCCTCGGGGAACCAAACGGGCAAAGACTAGGCAGGCTGAGGACAGTCTCGCCGATCCGGCTCGACTGCCCCTCCCAAAATAGGAGTGCCACCACAACGGTTCGCAAAACCACGTCGATAATCGACCACCAAAACGACAAGACAAACAAAATATAACCGACCAGACCCGAAACGGGTGTGGCACGCACTGCGGCGGCGGCCACGAAACGCCGACTGGACCTTAACACCGGGTCCATGACGGTCGCCTAACAGTGCGGTTTTGGAAGGTGGAAAGAAAAAGAGAACAACGGGGTTGGGTAGTTGTCGCCGGGACACGGTAGATAGTAATGACAAGGGGAAAAGAAAGGTAAAGATAGAGCATAGGGAAGGAGGGTTTGGGGTTCCAAATTGGAACCGTGAAAATATCTAATAATAAAAAAAAACGCGCGGTTAGCGCTCGTCAAAATCGGGTCAATAGAACGTCTTACTCCCATGCACACTTCCGACCAACCGTTCCAAAAGAACATGGGGGGGGGAAAAGGATAAGTCCCTCGTAACCTGTCCCGCAAGCCGCCTGAAGAGGGCACGTTGCGCGTCACGGGATCGGCGCATTGTGGGGTTCCCCCAACAAGGAAGCTCGGGGAAAGGTAGGTACTACTGAAGATACGGCTCTAGGCCGGCGGTATGGCCGTCAAGGCCTACAAAGAAAAAGGGAGGGGGGTTAGGGAAAACGGGCGTTAGAAGGCTAAACGTCCGTGGGATTGGGTTTTAGGTCTTTCGCGTGCCAAGTGCCTTTCGGGGCACCGGTCTCGTCGGACAGCTCGTAAGTGGCAAGCGAAACTTGCCGACTGATATAAAACGCCCTATAAATTTTGGAGCCAACTTGGCGTTAAAATATTTCGCCGCATCGGAAAGTACGTAATTTCGTCGCCAGACGGTATCGCCAACGGCGAATTGAGCCGGGCGCCTCCGCAAATCGTAAGTCGCCTTGGAGGCTTTGTACGCCACGTCTAGTCGCTTGACTATGTCTTCATATACCGACCTTAACGCGGGAGTCCGTCGTAACAAGTCTTCGCGACTCTCTACTCGTATTTGTTCCGAAACATCCACCTCCTCGGGGTTATTGGCGCGCGTCCCCTCTAACTGTATCTCTCTGCCGAAATTGGCGAAATATGGGGTCATGCCGGTGACTTCGTGTACTGCGGTACGCACTGCGCAAGCGACTTTCGACAAATATTTATCCCACTCCCGGTGGTTGTCTTTCACGTACGACGCTAGCATAGTTTTTAATACTCGATTAACGCGTTCGACGGGGTTGGCCTGCGCATGATAATGCGCGTTAAAGATGATTCGTGATTTATACGTATCGGTAAGCTGTCGGAATTCTCTACTGCGAAACTGTACGCCGTTGTCAACCAAGACGTACTGAGGTGCTCCAAAGAGCAAGAAAACATCGTTCTCAATTTTCTGAGTCACCGCGGTCGCAGTGGCGGTACGCAACGGGAAGAAAAGGGTAAATTTGGTAAAGTAGTCAGCCACGGACAGAATATATACGTAGCCTTTCTTTGAACGGGGCAACGGCCCTACAATGTCGATAGATATCATTTGCCACGGCTTATCCACCACGGGGTGACGACACATCAAGCCGGCCGGGCGTTTTTGTTCGGGTTTCTGCGCTAGGCACGTCGCGCAACGGTTAACGTAACGGGTCACATCCGCCTTAAGTTTAGGCCAATAATACTGTTGAGCGATACGACCGTAGGTCTTATAAATGCCTAAATGGCCTGCGGTAGGTTCGTCATGGTTTTTGCGGAGAATTTCGGCGCGTTGAGGCTTCGGAACTACCTCTTTCCAACTCGTGCCTTCGTCCAATTCGGGATATTTTACGTTAACATGTTTAAACAATTTCCCTCGCGATAGTTTCCACGCCGAATACTTGAATGGTCTTTCTACGACGCGTGTACACATGCGCCTATACCAACGGTCAGTTCGACTGTCGTTCGGTGCCTGAGCACCGGCTTCGGGTTCTCCAGAATCGACAACTGAGACTACATCTATTTCGGGTATAGCACGGGACAGCGCATCCGGAACGACGTGGTCTTTTCCCTTCCGGTGTTTGATCGTGAAGTCGTATTGTTGGATACGAACAGCCCAACGGGCGAGTCTCCCGGTGGGTTCCTTAAGATTATTTAGCCAGATTAGTGAATGATGGTCAGTAACGACTGTGAAGTGAGTGCCTTCTAAATATGGGCGTAACTTCTCTATGGCCCACAGGACGGCCAAACATTCGCGTTCCGTAACCGAAAAGTTACGCTCAGGTTTCGTAAGAGTCCGACTAATGTAACAGATGACTTGTTCTTGGCCATCAACGGTTTGAGTCAGCACGGCGCCGATACCAACATTGGAAGCGTCCGTCTGTACGATAAACGGGAGAGAAAAATCGGGACACGACAAAATGGGTGCCGAAACTAGGCAATTTTTGATGGTTGTAAATGCGACTTCGCATGACTCGGTCCACTCAAACTTCTGAAACTTTTTCAATAACGACGTCAGCGGAGCAATAATGGCTGAGAAACTTGGTATGAAACGCCGATACCACGATGCCATGCCGACAACTCGCCGTATCTCCGAAACGTTTCTAGGTCGCGGCAAGTTAAGAATCGCCGAAACTTTATCGGGGTCGACTAAAAGTCCTTGGGCGTTAACGACATAGCCCAGGTATCGTAATTCTGGTTGGCAAAAATGGCATTTATCACGACCCAGTGTTAAACCAGCGTCGTTTAGTCGCTGCAATACTTCGTCTAGAATCTCGACGTGCTTTTCGAAAGTCGGGGTACAAATAATCACGTCATCTAAATAGACAAAGACGTAAGGTTCCAATTCGGGACCCAACACATGGTCGACGAAACGTTGCCAAGTCGCTGACGCGTTATGAAGCCCAAAGGGCATGCGAGTAAATTGAAACAAACCGCGCCCGGGTACTGTGAAGGCCGTTAGTTCCTTAGATTTCTCTTCCATCTCAATTTGCCAGTACGCGGATTTGATATCAAGCGACGTCATGAACCGGGCATCGCGTAAGCGATCCAAAATCGAAGACACGTAAGGTATCGGGTAGGCGTCCTTCTCGGTGACGCTATTTAATTTGCGAAAGTCAACGCAGAAACGATAGGTCCCATCTTTCTTTTTAACTAGTAAAATCGGGCTCGACCAGGCTGAACGAGAACGTTCCACCACGCCTGATTTCAGCATACTGTCCAACTCAGCATCGATATGCGCCTGCATTGCGGGAGAAACCGGGTAGTACCTTTGTTTAACCGGTGCCGCCTTAGTAGTGATTTTATGTTGAACGTACTTGGCGCAGCCGAGTTCGGGTTTAGCGGTAGTAAAATGTCGGTTTACGAGAGTGTCTAATTGGGCTCGTTGATCCGAGTTCAGGTCGAACATAGACTGCAAATTGCCGGTAGGAGTATCAATGGCCGCTACGCCGGGTTTTGAGAATTCCCACTCCCCTCGAAACACGTCTGGGACTATTCCCACTGACTTCCAAAAGTCTATCCCCAGGATCAGGGTGTGCGGAACCTCCGGAACTATCAAAACATCGATAGCTACCACTCTGTTATTTAAACGAATAGGTAAGTGCAGGGTACCTAGACTGGTCACGGTCTGTCCATTAGCCACTGAGCAAACGGGTCTCAGCTTCTTATTTATGCGCAGGCCTACAGTACGCAACACGTCCCAACCCTTAGCTCCTAAGATCGTTCGATTCGCTCCTGAGTCCAACAAAGCTAACAACTCGAAACCCATGATTTCAACAGTCACATGCGGTCGACGGTCATCAGATGACCTTTCTAATACGTAATCGAGAATGACTTAATTTTTTTTAAATTTGGTCTCGCGCTCCTCGATAAGTCCCTTCATAAATTTAGTCGAATTGTTAAACACGCGCGAGGACACTGCTCGACCGTTCAGCGTCTCGCGGGGTCGTTTCCCTGTCCCCTATCTCTTGTTCGACAACGAGGACAAGTGTTTACGGTCACTTCAGGTTTGCCGCAACGGTAACAGAATTTCTTGCCGCGGGGTCGCGGACACCTACTGGCTCTATGGCCTGGTTCGTTACAGTTCCAACACCGTATGCTTGACTTGGGTGCCGGTTCTCGATTCCTCCTCTCGGGAGTATTAACGTCACGCGTTTCGACAATATCAACTGGGCACGTTTCCGCGATAGGCGCGACCTCGACGTATGCCAAGTCTGTTTCTAAGTCAGACTTCTTTCTAGAAGGTGGCACGTAAGTTTCAATGGCATAGCGCCGTTCCTCAATCTTTCGTCCGTATAGCGCTAGCTCGTCGACCGACCGGACTTCCGTCAATCCCAACTGGGTTTGGTATAAAGGTGAAATATTATGCAACAAAATACGCAACTGTTTCTCTTCGGGAACCGCTTCGGTCAGGCGCGAAAACATTGTGCGCATGATAGCGATATAAATGCCCATACTTTCCGTAGGGCCTTGCGTGCGACGTCTAATTTCGTCCAACAACCGTTCATCATAATTCGCAGGCTGAAACTCTAGACGCAATAAATTGACTAACTGTTGCCACGTGTTAGGGGTCGCTCTATTCGCGCGATACCATAGCAATGCGTTGCCCGAAAACAAATCGATGGCCTGCATAAACAACTCTTCTTCGGTAAGGTTTCTGGCCACTCTGAGTTCGCTAACACGCTCGATGAAAGCGTTGACCGACAGACCTTTCGGGTCACCTGAGAATTGTATGTTCCATTTCGAAACGGGGGTTGCCTTAAATGAGATCGTACGCGACATCGGCGCAACAAAACTCGGAGTCGACATAGTTGCCGCCGTCGTAGTCGTAGTCGTCGTCGCGACGGTAATGGTAGGTGCGACACCGGACGTCGATGGCAGCGCTACGGCGCTTTCTTCCTCAGCCGTAGTCGCAGACGACCCTAGCTTTACTTGGTTAAGTTCGTAGGTTGAACGTATGAGTGATAATTCCGCGAACGCTTTTTGTTTGAGCGCTCGCTCTTCCTCCGTTATAGCTGAACTATTCGTCAGACGGTTCATTCCGTGATAAAATTTCGTTTCGATCGTAGCCGCTACTTCTTTAGTCGGGTTAGCTAAATATAGCTGAATCTTTTCTTCTAATTCGCCAAACAATGTTGTCACGGCCGCGAGATCCTCCTCGAACGTATACGGGTACGGCGGTCGCGTATCCATATCTGCGCGTCCCTCCTCTCTCAATACGTCGCGTAACCGGGAGCGCAACAAGGTAACCGTGCCGGAAGCATCACGGCCTCTGATTCTCAACTCGTATTCAGCCTCCGCGCGAAGCAGGCGTTCAATATGTAGCTTTAGCACCATGTTTACAACCGGGAAAGGACCGACTTGTATAATACGTCGTATAAAAAGAAAAACGTTAGCACGTGTTTGGTAAGTCAATTACGTCAGATATCCGAACCAAATCGTAGATGGTCAAGACGGGAGAAATCGGGAAAAAGTGGTTTGTTACCTTTCACTCGCCCAATGGCTTAACGGGACTATCTGTCCATATCCTTTGCGAAGAGACCGAACATAAGCGAAAAAGAGCAAATTCCAAAACTAGGCGGTCAACGAATGGCTTAACGCGCCTACTATCAACCAACAATGGTCACAGACAGTACTGCGCCCGAAATCGAGCGACAGAAAAAGAAAAACGAGAAAAAAAAATCCGAAATGGGGTCGCGCGTTGTCACGCAACAAGGTCTCAGACGTTAAAGCGTCAGAATTAAGACACACGGATGGGCTTAACGAGACTACTCCAGTCCAATAACAGCAAAATTAAGACACACAGCGCAAAAAAAAAGGAAACCCCAAAATGAGGTCGAGCGTTGTCGTGCACCAATAGGCTCCAAACGTTGGAATAGCCAAAATCAAGGCACAACGGGTGGCTTAATAAGAAAAACAAACATACAAGGCCTCAGACGTTGGAATAGCCAAAATTAAGACGTACGACGGGTGGGCTTAACGAGACTACTACCGTCCAACAACAACAACAAACAACAAGCCCCACGCGATTGGGCCGCCAAAATTAGCCTGTTACGGTATGAAAAGGACTTTACGACACCCACCCAAGGTGAGCATCGCACCACGGAATCAGTCCTGAAAACATGACACACTTGCCCTGAGATCGGTTCGAAATAGGCTAATAGGCCACGGCTGGAACGCTCAGGGAGTCGGGCGTGAGTCACACGATACGTTCTGGGCAAGCGCGTTGTGGCATAATATATACAGGGTATGTCGAAATTATGAGGGCGCCACCAAGCCTGTCGTAACCCGGCTAACCGGGCCTGGACGGTTAGACGGGAGCGAAGCATGCAAAAATACTCCGCCAATAAGATTATTCAAGAGTTGCAAGGTCAAACAACAACTTCGGGATTGCCTTAAGCAAGGATTGTGATTAGGTGTCCATCCGACCACGACTACGCAGCTGTCCCACTCACCTGCACGCTCACAGCTTCCTCGTTCCGTCGTACAATAATTCGTACAATAAAGGGGCGTCTATCTGTAACAGAACATGCACAAACCGAAACAAACAATAGTTCCCTTAACTAACCAATCATATATTTCACTTCGAGTTACAATGGGGTAGCAGAATGCGTCGCCCTGTATCTAACCTTACTCTATAATTAAGGGCACCAGCTGGCACGCGCGCTCTAAGCTTAACGACAGATGTTGAACATTAGTGAACAGCAATAATAGGTACAAAGATACACATTGCCTTATGCAAGGGCAGCGACGATTTACATTAGCCTTCACGGCCTGAACTGTCTGCAGTCTGAATGAATGTACTAGCGTAGTAATGAATAGGTACAAAGATACACATTGCCTTATGCAAGGGCAGCGACGATTTACATTAGCCTTCACGGCCTGAACTGTCTGCAGTCTGAATGAATACACTAGCGTAGTGATGAGTAGTAATGAGTAACACTCGCGTTCACAGCGGTAATCAGGTTAAAGGCACATACCTTAATGCGTGGGCGGCGAGGGAGCCTGGTACAGCTGAGTTGCGACGAGCTGCAATCGTAGGTGGTAGGTACCTTCGGTGTTACAACGGCGAAAGGGGGTGAATGCATAACCGCCTCAATGGCGACGGGAGACGCGTCAAGACGCGTACAACGGGACGACGAAAATGATGGGGGCCTCACTCGTTCTGCTGAACCAAATCCTCGTAGGTCGAGATGAAGGGGGCACGACCCCTCACTAATAGTAGCAGGAACTGGGCTCCAAAACACCCACGTTACGCCGAAGATCACTCGACAAATTTCGAATCACCACCACCACACACAAGCGCTCTCTGTCACGGGCTCTGGAAGACTCACTGAGGGAAGCGTCGGCAAAAGGTCACCTTCGCCGCGTCCCCCACGTGACTAAACCACAGCGAATCGCAAGGCGATGAAATGAAACCAACCAATGCGGGCCACGCTGGTATCACGCCGCCACCGCGTGCTAAATGAAACAAACCAATGCGGGCCACGCTGGTATCACGCCGCCACAGCGTGCTATTCAGAATTCAGAAAAACGCCATCAGAGGAGAGCTCCAACCGACGACAAATACTGCTTTTTAGGCTAACTATGTGCGAAATCGTGATTCTGGAATTAGGCGATGGAGCCAAATAAAGAGCTAAAAGGGCTTAGCATACGGGCGCGCTGCTCTAAGCTTAGGCGGCTATTCAAAATACCAAAATGACCTAACTAACGGCGTGAAATGCAATTAAGCATCTGAAATAGCAAAATGACTTAACACTCCCCTTACTTGAAAGAGAGTTCCCCGAAGTCTCTTATAAAACAACGAGGCATTTTGGCTGCGGCGCCACGAGAACTCAAACGGCCGGAAACGCTGATACGATAGCTGTACCCCCAAAGGAATTACGCACACCGGCCACCAGATAGGGTACGACAGGAGGGAAGAGAGAAGAGGGAGAAGAAAGACTGGATACGCCAGTGGAAATACGAAAATTGGGTAGGACCTGGCGGTTCGCTGATGGCTAGTACACACTCCCCGGACCACGGAAGACGGGCGACAAGAAAACTGGCTGTCCCAAAAGGAGTGGCGCTCCGCCAGGGGTCCACAAAACGATTCGCGTCTGGCTCCCTCGGGGAACCAAACGGGTAAAGACTAGGCAGGCTGAGGACAGTCTCGCCGATCCGGCTCGACTGCCCCTCCCAAAATAGGAGTGCCACCACAACGGTTCGCAAAACCACGTCGATAATCGACCACCAAAACGACAAGACAAACAAAATATAACCGACCAGACCCGAAACGGGTGTGGCACGCACTGCGGCGGCGGCCACGAAACGCCGACTGGACCTTAACACCGGGTCCATGACGGTCGCCTAACAGTGCGGTTTTGGAAGGTGGAAAGAAAAAGAGAACAACGGGGTTGGGTAGTTGTCGCCGGGACACGGTAGATAGTAATGACAAGGGGAAAAGAAAGGTAAAGATAGAGCATAGGGAAGGAGGGTTTGGGGTTCCAAATTGGAACCGTGAAAATATCTAATAATAAAAAAAAACGCGCGGTTAGCGCTCGTCAAAATCGGGTCAATAGAACGTCTTACTCCCATGCACACTTCCGACCAACCGTTCCAAAAGAACATGGGGGGGGGAAAGGATAAGTCCCTCGTAACCTGTCCCGCAAGCCGCCTGAAGAGGGCACGTTGCGCGTCACGGGATCGGCGCATTGTGGGGTTCCCCCAACAAGGAAGCTCGGGGAAAGGTAGGTACTACTGAAGATACGGCTCTAGGCCGGCGGTATGGCCGTCAAGGCCTACAAAGAAAAAGGGAGGGGGGTTAGGGAAAACGGGCGTTAGAAGGCTAAACGTCCGTGGGATTGGGTTTTAGGTCTTTCGCGTGCCAAGTGCCTTTCGGGGCACCGGTCTCGTCGGACAGCTCGTAAGTGGCAAGCGAAACTTGCCGACTGATATAAAACGGCCCTATAAATTTTGGAGCCAACTTGGCGTTAAAATATTTCGCCGCATCGGAAAGTACGTAATTTCGTCGCCAGACGGTATCGCCAACGGCGAATTGAGCCGGGCGCCTCCGCAAATCGTAAGTCGCCTTGGAGGCTTTGTACGCCACGTCTAGTCGCTTGACTATGTCTTCATATACCGACCTTAACGCGGGAGTCCGTCGTAACAAGTCTTCGCGACTCTCTACTCGTATTTGTTCCGAAACATCCACCTCCTCGGGGTTATTGGCGCGCGTCCCCTCTAACTGTATCTCTCTGCCGAAATTGGCGAAATATGGGGTCATGCCGGTGACTTCGTGTACTGCGGTACGCACTGCGCAAGCGACTTTCGACAAATATTTATCCCACTCCCGGTGGTTGTCTTTCACGTACGACGCTAGCATAGTTTTTAATACTCGATTAACGCGTTCGACGGGGTTGGCCTGCGCATGATAATGCGCGTTAAAGATGATTCGTGATTTATACGTATCGGTAAGCTGTCGGAATTCTCTACTGCGAAACTGTACGCCGTTGTCAACCAAGACGTACTGAGGTGCTCCAAAGAGCAAGAAAACATCGTTCTCAATTTTCTGAGTCACCGCGGTCGCAGTGGCGGTACGCAACGGGAAGAAAAGGGTAAATTTGGTAAAGTAGTCAGCCACGGACAGAATATATACGTAGCCTTTCTTTGAACGGGGCAACGGCCCTACAATGTCGATAGATATCATTTGCCACGGCTTATCCACCACGGGGTGACGACACATCAAG
Organism: Agriotes lineatus; assembly: GCA_940337035.1. Classification (NCBI taxonomy): domain Eukaryota; kingdom Metazoa; phylum Arthropoda; class Insecta; order Coleoptera; family Elateridae; genus Agriotes; species Agriotes lineatus. The sequence goes on along the minus strand of CALNHX010002342.1, from coordinate 50,756 downwards.
CCGGCCGGGCGTTTTTGTTCGGGTTTCTGCGCTAGGCACGTCGCGCAACGGTTAACGCAACGGGTCACATCCGCCTTAAGTTTAGGCCAATAATACTGTTGAGCGATACGACCGTAGGTCTTATAAATGCCTAAATGGCCTGCGGTAGGTTCGTCATGGTTTTTGCGGAGAATTTCGGCGCGTTGAGGCTTCGGAACTACCTCTTTCCAACTCGTGCCTTCGTCCAATTCGGGATATTTTACGTTAACATGTTTAAACAATTTCCCTCGCGATAGTTTCCACGCCGAATACTTGAATGGTCTTTCTACGACGCGTGTACACATGCGCCTATACCAACGGTCAGTTCGACTGTCGTTCGGTGCCTGAGCACCGGCTTCGGGTTCTCCAGAATCGACAACTGAGACTACATCTATTTCGGGTATAGCACGGGACAGCGCATCCGGAACGACGTGGTCTTTTCCCTTCCGGTGTTTGATCGTGAAGTCGTATTGTTGGATACGAACAGCCCAACGGGCGAGTCTCCCGGTGGGTTCCTTAAGATTATTTAGCCAGATTAGTGAATGATGGTCAGTAACGACTGTGAAGTGAGTGCCTTCTAAATATGGGCGTAACTTCTCTATGGCCCACAGGACGGCCAAACATTCGCGTTCCGTAACCGAAAAGTTACGCTCAGGTTTCGTAAGAGTCCGACTAATGTAACAGATGACTTGTTCTTGGCCATCAACGGTTTGAGTCAGCACGGCGCCGATACCAACATTGGAAGCGTCCGTCTGTACGATAAACGGGAGAGAAAAATCGGGACACGACAAAATGGGTGCCGAAACTAGGCAATTTTTGATGGTTGTAAATGCGACTTCGCATGACTCGGTCCACTCAAACTTCTGAAACTTTTTCAATAACGACGTCAGCGGAGCAATAATGGCTGAGAAACTTGGTATGAAACGCCGATACCACGATGCCATGCCGACAACTCGCCGTATCTCCGAAACGTTTCTAGGTCGCGGCAAGTTAAGAATCGCCGAAACTTTATCGGGGTCGACTAAAAGTCCTTGGGCGTTAACGACATAGCCCAGGTATCGTAATTCTGGTTGGCAAAAATGGCATTTATCACGACCCAGTGTTAAACCAGCGTCGTTTAGTCGCTGCAATACTTCGTCTAGAATCTCGACGTGCTTTTCGAAAGTCGGGGTACAAATAATCACGTCATCTAAATAGACAAAGACGTAAGGTTCCAATTCGGGACCCAACACATGGTCGACGAAACGTTGCCAAGTCGCTGACGCGTTATGAAGCCCAAAGGGCATGCGAGTAAATTGAAACAAACCGCGCCCGGGTACTGTGAAGGCCGTTAGTTCCTTAGATTTCTCTTCCATCTCAATTTGCCAGTACGCGGATTTGATATCAAGCGACGTCATGAACCGGGCATCGCGTAAGCGATCCAAAATCGAAGACACGTAAGGTATCGGGTAGGCGTCCTTCTCGGTGACGCTATTTAATTTGCGAAAGTCAACGCAGAAACGATAGGTCCCATCTTTCTTTTTAACTAGTAAAATCGGGCTCGACCAGGCTGAACGAGAACGTTCCACCACGCCTGATTTCAGCATACTGTCCAACTCAGCATCGATATGCGCCTGCATTGCGGGAGAAACCGGGTAGTACCTTTGTTTAACCGGTGCCGCCTTAGTAGTGATTTTATGTTGAACGTACTTGGCGCAGCCGAGTTCGGGTTTAGCGGTAGTAAAATGTCGGTTTACGAGAGTGTCTAATTGGGCTCGTTGATCCGAGTTCAGGTCGAACATAGACTGCAAATTGCCGGTAGGAGTATCAATGGCCGCTACGCCGGGTTTTGAGAATTCCCACTCCCCTCGAAACACGTCTGGGACTATTCCCACTGACTTCCAAAAGTCTATCCCCAGGATCAGGGTGTGCGGAACCTCCGGAACTATCAAAACATCGATAGCTACCACTCTGTTATTTAAACGAATAGGTAAGTGCAGGGTACCTAGACTGGTCACGGTCTGTCCATTAGCCACTGAGCAAACGGGTCTCAGCTTCTTATTTATGCGCAGGCCTACAGTACGCAACACGTCCCAACCCTTAGCTCCTAAGATCGTTCGATTCGCTCCTGAGTCCAACAAAGCTAACAACTCGAAACCCATGATTTCAACAGTCACATGCGGTCGACGGTCATCCGATGACCTTTCTAATACGTAATCGAGAATGACTTAATTTTTTTTAAATTTGGTCTCGCGCTCCTCGATAAGTCCCTTCATAAATTTAGTCGAATTGTTAAACACGCGCGAGGACACTGCTCGACCGTTCAGCGTCTCGCGGGGTCGTTTCCCTGTCCCCTATCTCTTGTTCGACAACGAGGACAAGTGTTTACGGTCACTTCAGGTTTGCCGCAACGGTAACAGAATTTCTTGCCGCGGGGTCGCGGACACCTACTGGCTCTATGGCCTGGTTCGTTACAGTTCCAACACCGTATGCTTGACTTGGGTGCCGGTTCTCGATTCCTCCTCTCGGGAGTATTAACGTCACGCGTTTCGACAATATCAACTGGGCACGTTTCCGCGATAGGCGCGACCTCGACGTATGCCAAGTCTGTTTCTAAGTCAGACTTCTTTCTAGAAGGTGGCACGTAAGTTTCAATGGCATAGCGCCGTTCCTCAATCTTTCGTCCGTATAGCGCTAGCTCGTCGACCGACCGGACTTCCGTCAATCCCAACTGGGTTTGGTATAAAGGTGAAATATTATGCAACAAAATACGCAACTGTTTCTCTTCGGGAACCGCTTCGGTCAGGCGCGAAAACATTGTGCGCATGATAGCGATATAAATGCCCATACTTTCCGTAGGGCCTTGCGTGCGACGTCTAATTTCGTCCAACAACCGTTCATCATAATTCGCAGGCTGAAACTCTAGACGCAATAAATTGACTAACTGTTGCCACGTGTTAGGGGTCGCTCTATTCGCGCGATACCATAGCAATGCGTTGCCCGAAAACAAATCGATGGCCTGCATAAACAACTCTTCTTCGGTAAGGTTTCTGGCCACTCTGAGTTCGCTAACACGCTCGATGAAAGCGTTGACCGACAGACCTTTCGGGTCACCTGAGAATTGTATGTTCCATTTCGAAACGGGGGTTGCCTTAAATGAGATCGTACGCGACATCGGCGCAACAAAACTCGGAGTCGACATAGTTGCCGCCGTCGTAGTCGTAGTCGTCGTCGCGACGGTAATGGTAGGTGCGACACCGGACGTCGATGGCAGCGCTACGGCGCTTTCTTCCTCAGCCGTAGTCGCAGACGACCCTAGCTTTACTTGGTTAAGTTCGTAGGTTGAACGTATGAGTGATAATTCCGCGAACGCTTTTTGTTTGAGCGCTCGCTCTTCCTCCGTTATAGCTGAACTATTCGTCAGACGGTTCATTCCGTGATAAAATTTCGTTTCGATCGTAGCCGCTACTTCTTTAGTCGGGTTAGCTAAATATAGCTGAATCTTTTCTTCTAATTCGCCAAACAATGTTGTCACGGCCGCGAGATCCTCCTCGAACGTATACGGGTACGGCGGTCGCGTATCCATATCTGCGCGTCCCTCCTCTCTCAATACGTCGCGTAACCGGGAGCGCAACAAGGTAACCGTGCCGGAAGCATCACGGCCTCTGATTCTCAACTCGTATTCAGCCTCCGCGCGAAGCAGGCGTTCAATATGTAGCTTTAGCACCATGTTTACAACCGGGAAAGGACCGACTTGTATAATACGTCGTATAAAAAGAAAAACGTTAGCACGTGTTTGGTAAGTCAATTACGTCAGATATCCGAACCAAATCGTAGATGGTCAAGACGGGAGAAATCGGGAAAAAGTGGTTTGTTACCTTTCACTCGCCCAATGGCTTAACGGGACTATCTGTCCATATCCTTTGCGAAGAGACCGAACATAAGCGAAAAAGAGCAAATTCCAAAACTAGGCGGTCAACGAATGGCTTAACGCGCCTACTATCAACCAACAATGGTCACAGACAGTACTGCGCCCGAAATCGAGCGACAGAAAAAGAAAAACGAGAAAAAAAAATCCGAAATGGGGTCGCGCGTTGTCACGCAACAAGGTCTCAGACGTTAAAGCGTCAGAATTAAGACACACGGATGGGCTTAACGAGACTACTCCAGTCCAATAACAGCAAAATTAAGACACACAGCGCAAAAAAAAAGGAAACCCCAAAATGAGGTCGAGCGTTGTCGTGCACCAATAGGCTCCAAACGTTGGAATAGCCAAAATCAAGGCACAACGGGTGGCTTAATAAGAAAAACAAACATACAAGGCCTCAGACGTTGGAATAGCCAAAATTAAGACGTACGACGGGTGGGCTTAACGAGACTACTACCGTCCAACAACAACAACAAACAACAAGCCCCACGCGATTGGGCCGCCAAAATTAGCCTGTTACGGTATGAAAAGGACTTTACGACACCCACCCAAGGTGAGCATCGCACCACGGAATCAGTCCTGAAAACATGACACACTTGCCCTGAGATCGGTTCGAAATAGGCTAATAGGCCACGGCTGGAACGCTCAGGGAGTCGGGCGTGAGTCACACGATACGTTCTGGGCAAGCGCGTTGTGGCATAATATATACAGGGTATGTCGAAATTATGAGGGCGCCACCAAGCCTGTCGTAACCCGGCTAACCGGGCCTGGACGGTTAGACGGGAGCGAAGCATGCAAAAATACTCCGCCAATAAGATTATTCAAGAGTTGCAAGGTCAAACAACAACTTCGGGATTGCCTTAAGCAAGGATTGTGATTAGGTGTCCATCCGACCACGACTACGCAGCTGTCCCACTCACCTGCACGCTCACAGCTTCCTCGTTCCGTCGTACAATAATTCGTACAATAAAGGGGCGTCTATCTGTAACAGAACATGCACAAACCGAAACAAACAATAGTTCCCTTAACTAACCAATCATATATTTCACTTCGAGTTACAATGGGGTAGCAGAATGCGTCGCCCTGTATCTAACCTTACTCTATAATTAAGGGCACCAGCTGGCACGCGCGCTCTAAGCTTAACGACAGATGTTGAACATTAGTGAACAGCAATAATAGGTACAAAGATACACATTGCCTTATGCAAGGGCAGCGACGATTTACATTAGCCTTCACGGCCTGAACTGTCTGCAGTCTGAATGAATGTACTAGCGTAGTAATGAATAGGTACAAAGATACACATTGCCTTATGCAAGGGCAGCGACGATTTACATTAGCCTTCACGGCCTGAACTGTCTGCAGTCTGAATGAATACACTAGCGTAGTGATGAGTAGTAATGAGTAACACTCGCGTTCACAGCGGTAATCAGGTTAAAGGCACATACCTTAATGCGTGGGCGGCGAGGGAGCCTGGTACAGCTGAGTTGCGACGAGCTGCAATCGTAGGTGGTAGGTACCTTCGGTGTTACAACGGCGAAAGGGGGTGAATGCATAACCGCCTCAATGGCGACGGGAGACGCGTCAAGACGCGTACAACGGGACGACGAAAATGATGGGGGCCTCACTCGTTCTGCTGAACCAAATCCTCGTAGGTCGAGATGAAGGGGGCACGACCCCTCACTAATAGTAGCAGGAACTGGGCTCCAAAACACCCACGTTACGCCGAAGATCACTCGACAAATTTCGAATCACCACCACCACACACAAGCGCTCTCTGCCACGGGCTCTGGAAGACTCACTGAGGGAAGCGTCGGCAAAAGGTCACCTTCGCCGCGTCCCCCACGTGACTAAACCACAGCGAATCGCAAGGCGATGAAATGAAACCAACCAATGCGGGCCACGCTGGTATCACGCCGCCACCGCGTGCTAAATGAAACAAACCAATGCGGGCCACGCTGGTATCACGCCGCCACAGCGTGCTATTCAGAATTCAGAAAAACGCCATCAGAGGAGAGCTCCAACCGACGACAAATACTGCTTTTTAGGCTAACTATGTGCGAAATCGTGATTCTGGAATTAGGCGATGGAGCCAAATAAAGAGCTAAAAGGGCTTAGCATACGGGCGCGCTGCTCTAAGCTTAGGCGGCTATTCAAAATACCAAAATGACCTAACTAACGGCGTGAAATGCAATTAAGCATCTGAAATAGCAAAATGACTTAACAATCTGTTGGCAGTATAGCTCAAAAACTATTTGTTGGAGGAAGTCGATATATTGCATGAGGACCTAGTACGAAAGGGAATATATGTTCGGTCAAATATATACATGATGAGCACTGTAAAAAATAAAATATTATCTCTTTTTGCTTTAACTGAAAAATATATAAAGGTAATAATTTTTACATAGCTCAGGCTTTATCCTTGACGAAAATAGGGCCCAACAGATACAGGGTAAATGTTGTAACAAAGACAAACATGGGCAACAATAAGTGTGTTCTATATAACCCAGCCCCATCGCACAGATGCGAGGCAGTCCTCTGTGGCAGAACCGGGCCAAGTGGCGGGTTGCGAATGGCACGCTACCAAGCGTTGAAATAGCTTTCAAATGCTCTGGGTTCGAATCCCATCGCCTACAATGTTTTTTCTTAAATTTGCAAATTGATGTAATCCTATGTTTCCTTTTACTGTTTCAGTATCATTAGGAGCCTTGATATTATTAACCCTATTTTCCTTTGATTTTTCAAAATTTTTAGTTTCACAACTTCAACGTACGGGAGAAGTTCTGAGTAAAGCCATTCACACACTTTTTAATGACTATTTCCATCTAAAGGAAAAATTGTTTTCCAATACCAATTGGTAAAGCTGTGTTTTATCTATTCCAATCTCCATTATATAGTAACATTTTAATGATGAAAATGGATAAAATGTTACTTTAGTCACTAATGAATAAAGCAGTCATACATACGTGTATCTTAGTAACTAGCACATAACCAGATATTATGATTACTTATTTAATAGCATATTATGATACGAGTTTTATAAGAAACATTTTGTAGCACGCACGGGTTTAGGGTACGATAAGCGAAGCGAGGGGTACCCTAAAGAAGTAAGTGCGACAAAATGCCTTATAAACGAGGTATCATATAGTATTTTATCTACTATGCCATTTTTTAAATAAAAAAAATACATTTCAAAATCTGACGATACGCAAACGAGTATGGTAATAGCCTCAGTACGAACGCAAGGTAGATAATAGTTATCGCACATGTATTGTACACAATTTTATCCACAACTGCCTAAAATTGAGAAAAGTGCATTAAGAGAGATGTCAGATCTGTCATTTTCAAAAATATTTTAGTAGACAAATGTGATTATGACATTCACTTGACACTATTTCAGTTAGGTAATGAAGCCTTCATTCCCTAACGGAAATGGTGTCAAATGAGTGACGTAATGAGTTACTTATCCCACTGGAGTAAATAACTATTTATTACATTTTAAAACTTATTTCTTTACTTAAATGTAGGCATTGGAAATTTTATAGGCCACACTTGAATAAAGCAATTTTATCCATCAGGGAAATTAGCTTACGAGGCAAAGCCGAGTGAACTAAAGTTTTCCCCTGTTTATTACTCACTTTTTTTTAAATGCATCTTCTTTACTGATGTTGCGTTTTCTACTTCTGTTTTATCATTTATTATAGGTTAAATAGTGAATTTAGAATAGCATTATACAAGCTAATACACTGAATATACCGTGTGTTTAAAAAGAAATTACGTAAGGGCTGGCCATGGAAAATATGATTCCATCTTAAATATTTTGTGTTGACTTGTACAAATCAGTATAATTGTAGCTTAATTGAGCTTTCCATATAAACGTATTCCAACATTAACAGTGATGACAGTTTAAAGCTTGGTACTGACATTACCTTTATTTTCCATGGCCAACCTTTATGTAATTTCTTTTTGAACACTTGGTAGATAAATTCGTATAATAAACGGTCACGATCAATAATTTGTAAGTGCCTAATGAAAATAACTAAACAGGTTTCATTTAATTTCAGTTCGCACTAAAAAATTTGTTTGGCCTTTAAGTGTTAATTTTATATTCAGAATATAATTTGCTTCAATTAAAGACTGCTATTTAATCTTTTGATGAACTACATCCAATATAAATTTTTCTTTAATATAATTTTTAATTAAAATTCTGGAAGCATAACGGCACTATTCTACTGTATCAGTAGCACTCGCCAGCAACCCGTCAAAAGCTTCAAAGATTATTTCGTTTATCAGAAAGCGGCAGCATTCCTTCGTATTTATTCGAAGCTTTCAAGATATTTTTAGCATCCACCGATAAAAAGCAGTGCCGTTAATAAAATAACGAAAAAAAAATAAATACCACTAATAAATGCTGAAGTGAGCTACTCAATATAAGCCATTGTAAGTACGCCAAAACTGTATTCAAAACAGCTCACCAACCAGAAATTACACATCTGCATATCCTAAAATGGTGGAATGTCATTGCAGAGCTTCCTGAACTTTCGCAAACTCTCTGATGTGTTAAACAAGTGTTGGACACAGTTTATCTGCCATTGTAACAAGGTTTCCGTCTCCAGAGAGTAAACAGACTCGTGTTAACGAGATTCGAGGTTTTGCATCAAAAATTACACCGCAAGGAACAGATATTTGCATTTTGCGGAATTACAGATGAGTTTCCCAAATCTTTCCGAATAATGCATTTCCCAGTTCAAAAACAAGATTATGTTGGTTCAGGATTTTACCATTTTTGTCAATCTATTATCCTAGCAGAAAATATACTTTCTTACTATTAAAGAAACTTGAATTTATAGTTTCTACAGATTGTGACTATCCATTATGATTTCGTATATTAAATGTGGAAACTTACGAAAACATAGTATTATAGTCACCACAAACATGTATTATAATAAGTGTTGAAACTAGATTATCAACGACAACGGACTGTTTTATTATTGTTCCATGTAGGAAATGGTCTTGAACTCAGTTTACGATGCACTTATTCTACATATTCAACAAATTCAAGCATGAGCAATGAAAAAATCCTAAAAAGACAAAAAGATAATTAAAATAATTATGTGAATAATAGACAATAGTATATTTAAACCTCACTTTATACTCTTAGTGACAGATAATAGCTATTTATGCAACAAGTGCTAAAAGTTGAAGTCGAATGCAATAACACTTTTAGCACGAGTTTACATACAATATTTTTTCTACGACCTTAAATTTGCTGTTATTAATCCATAAATGTCGATTTAACAAAGGTTTGCATTTATGGCAGTTATAATTTATTTCATAATAAAGAGATGGCATTGACGCGCAGGTGAATGTTTGTGGAGCCAGTACTGTCAAAGTCAGTTATCAAAGGTAATTATAATAGTACATATCTGACTCTATTCATTACATAACGCTTTAATTATTTAAAAAACACTTTACCTCTAACGCAAGAAGTAACTAGAATAACTTTACAACCTCACTTCCAGTTCGAAATTGTAGCTTTATAACCTCACTTCACTTTATAACACATGTGTATCAAATTTGCTTATTGTAAGTCTTTATAGATTGCAAATAGTTAATAAATTAACAAAAAATAATTAAACAAGCTAAATTATAAAACGTCACTTTTAGTGAAAAAAAGCTAGCGCTAAAAGACCTACTTTTAGTGGTGGTCGTAGAAAAAATATTTGGCAGAAGTGATTATTTGCTTTATTGACTTAAATTTATTTTAAAAATTCACATAACCATGATTACATTCTATCTTTGTCTTGCTACTCATTCTGTTTATGTCTTCCTTGTCGCACTTATTAATTTCCTATGTTCAAAATGGATTTCGGACAATCTGTATAGTTGCATGCTATGCAGTAATAGATTATGGTTTGTAATATTTCAGTTAGTTTGCTAAATATTTCCCTTGCATTAATTTATGTAATTGAGGTTTACGATTTTCATCAGTTTATTACCGGAACGGTATCAATTTCTTTGAGAAGTACTACATTTGTTTAAATTATTTTATTGAATATTTACCCTAGGCACCTATATCTGCTCCTATTTTTACTTCCCTCGTCGAAACGACAAGGTATTGTAATCCCGAAAAATCACCTTCCGAAATTTCTTTAAATCTTTACATTTCAGGGCCCCTATATGACGAAAACTAGGTTTTCTCAATTTCATCTGTCTGTCTCTCTGCCTGTCTGTCTGTCTGCCTGTTGCCGGTATAACCCAAACACTATTTGTTGGAGGAATACGATATTTTGCATGCGAATTATATGCCTTCATGTCATGAAACCCAAAAAAGCGATAAAATATATACAGGCTGAGTACCTCAAAAATAAATTTCTGCCTGTTTTTGCTTTAACTCAAGAACTATTACTTAAAACAAAGCAATATTTTGCACATAGTTCAGGTTTTTACCCTTGGCGAAAAAAAGCATATTTTGGATTCAGCATATACAGCGTAAGCACCTTAAAACTTTTTTTTTATTTTTGCTTTAACTAAGAAATAGATAAGAGTAGTAATTTGCACATAGCTGTAAACTAAGCAAAAAAGGGCAACTAATGAGTGCTTTGTGTTTAATGCAGCTACATAGCAGAAATTCAAAGTACTGATGGAAAGTTTTGATATTTCTGCGGACTCGTTCATTCCAATTCCATTCCGCAAGTGGAACGTATCCGTCAGAGTCGTTCCTCGGAACGAAATCCAAATTTAAATGCGCATGCAGACACCCGCGGTTCCCGGTCATTCGGAGTCCAAACGAACAGCACACTGTTCTTCTCGTGGTCTCGGCTTCTCGGTATAGACCGTATTATTGACTTAAGCAGAAAATGCAAACTGAAATCCTATGTAACATGTCCAATTTTAAAACTCCATGATATTAACATTATTAACGTAGGTAGTGTTATAATTGACTATATTATAATGGTCTTTAGGTATATATTAAAATGGTTTTATGTTATAATAATAATCATTATACTTTAGCTATTACATCTGACTTTTTTACTATACTTTAGTTTATTTTCAATCAATTCTCTTTTAAAATTCAATTTTTAGTAACTTATTTGTCCTTTTATAAGTATGGATTATCAATATTATTAAATCGCTAACTGCGGTAGAAACATTTTTACTCTGAAACACAGGTCGGATTCGCTCGTAATCTAGACTGCTTCTATTCCTGAAATTTGATTCTCTTATTTCATGACAACTTGTACATCTGTCACCTGTCACTTTGAATTATGCAAGTGCAAAATCAATTACAAATACTTTCTCGTTACATTGCTTGTCATTCAACAAATATCAAATAGTAAGTACTTCCCTCTTTAAAATTCACTTCACTCTTTCTATCTTTTCCTTTCAGTTTTTTATTTAAAAACCTGTATTCTGTCACCTCTTGATGTACCTCGATACTCTCCTGTACGAAGCCAAACGCATCCAGCAATCTCACAAAGATCTCCCAACTTCCAAACAAATTCTAGTACGAACTCCGCAACACCTGGATCCGCAAAGACTTTCTGGTCAAAACACGACAAGGCACCTACCAACTTTCTCCAGTAGTACTGTCAGCAGCAAACGCCATCCTCGTCTTCCTACCAAAATACTCAAGTCACCGACGACCTAGTATCACGAACCTCGACTAGATGCAAGTTACAAGATGTTACTTCAATGACAAACTTGTCGAATTAGAACTATATTAGATGAAAACCTTCAATCTACCCCATAAAACGCTCACTCTGCTAACAATCTCGATGTAAACCACTTCCAGTAAAATTATTCCATGTTATCCAATTTATATGATGTAATTTAACTTGACAATAAACTCAGTTCGGCACCCCATTCCAGAAATTTGCTTTTGTAGATTATAACTGTATTACTTAGGTATTCTCACCACATCCATTTTCTTCATCCATATCGTCTTCACATCTTTTAATCTTTTAACATTTACTTTTTTATTTTCACCACGCCAATTTTAGTTAATTCACAACCATTTTATTTGCCAAGCAGCTTTTCACTTTTATAAAGGGTTTATTTTCGTAATTTTAAACGCTTACAAATGTATTGCATGCTTTTGTACCAAATTATTTTTACATACTTATAAAAAAAATATCTCCTTAGTGCTTTAGTTTAGCATATATTTTATAGTCCAGCACACTATAGAAACTTTATCATATTTGTCTAGCACCCACTATGTTGAATGGTATTTATCGAATAAGTATTTTCCATTAATCCTCCACTTCATCTGAGATAATAATTAAATTATGTTAGAATATTACTGTTTCTTATATAGCTTCATTCAATTGAATTTTAAATTCTATTTCCTTTCTTTACCAAATACATTTTAATAATTTTAATATTATTTTCATACTTAAATTCATCTTTAATTTTAATACTGTATTCTTTTAATATTATTAATCTGATATTAAACCCTTATACTAAAGACCATTACATTAGAAAGTAACATTCGAATTCGACAAATTGTTAAGACAATTTTTCTTTAGTCCTGTTAAATATATAAATTCTTCTATGATATAAATTAATAGCCAAAAATCATAATATTTTTAAAAAGTAGTTAGGCCATGTTTCCATTAATTTATTGAAAACATTTGTTTAAAAGTGGGAAGCTGTAGTCCTGACCTCATTAATGCCGGTTTTTAAATGTTGGTAATTCCATTCCATTCATCTCAACAAACGTAATACTGCCTTCTTCTTTTCGTTTTGTAAAATTAGTTAACGTTGACTGATATTTACGTTTTGAAATGGACTCTACTGTTTCATCAGTGCTTGCTTTCTATTAGAATTTTCATCTAATAATGTAGGATATGGGATAGAGTTCAGTTTTAACTTCGGCATTAGATGTAGATGCTGTATCTACTTCTACAGTCCCACAGACACTGACGCCGTTGGATGTTTCTTTTTTAAATACCTGGTTAAATCCGCTGTTAGGAAAATGTACCACTACAGAAACTACATTTTACAATATTTCCATCTACTACATTAAACAGGTTCCAAATTTCACTACGTTTTTTGTTCATTTTTACAAGGGAATGCGAATGCCATAATGATGCACTTCGCGAAAAGACCAATAGAACAGAAATGAAGCAATAATCGGAATATAGACGAAGAGAAATACAGCCGATATAGGAAGGGCAAAAATTGTAAAACCAAAAAAACCCTTGTGTTGCAAATTGAAAAAAATAAAAACATGATAAGTAGACAGTTGATAAGAGGGTCACTCTAGATATTGTGAGATACATAAAACCCAAACATCTTGGAAGACCCCTATTTATTTTATTAAAAACTTTAATCCAATCTAATGCAAAATATGATCTAGAAAGCTTACGCCATTTCCATCGAATGGATCTCAGCCGAGAGCATTTTCGCGCTATGATATTTTATGATTTCAAGTGTGGTTTGAGCGAAGTTTAGTGCCTGGATAGAATGAAATCCGCTTTTGGAAAAAAAAGTCCATCTAAATCTAGAGTAACAGTGTTTCGATGGTATGGAGTTTCTAAAGGGACGGTGTTACTCTTAAGGATGGCCCCGTGAAGGACGTCCAAAAACTACAGTAACTCCCGAAAACATCCAAGCTGTTAGGAGTTAGAGTCCCTTGGTATTGGATCCGAGTCAGTTTCCAGAATTTTACATCAAGAGCTAAAACTAAAGAAAGTTATTTTCCGCTGGGTGCCGCATAAGCTTACTGACGAGCACAAAACCGAGCCTTTGCAAATCAGCCGCGATACCCTTAATTTTTTGAATGATGGTGGGCAACGTATTATTTCTAAAATTGTTACTGGTGTCGAAACCTATATTTCATTTTGCGACTGTCCAACTCATCAGGAGAGTAAGGTGTGGATCTACAAAGATGATCCAACTCCGGTGACGCCCAAAAAACAGCGATCAATGAAGAAAGTGATGTTTGCTGTATTCTTCAGAAGTACGGGATTGGTAAAGGCTGCTAGGCTACAACATCAGAAGACAGTAACAGCAAACTGGTATACCACTGTAGTCTTCCTCGGGTGCTAGAGGAGCTTAGGGTAAAAGGTTTATTCTTCCATCATAACAACGCTGCTGCTCATACCGCAAAATTAACAGTAGAATAGTTGAAAGAAAATAAAGTCAAGGTTATTCCGCATCCAACCTATTCTCCGGATTTAGCGATGTGTGATTTCTGGCTTTTCTTTAAATTGGAAAAGCTTCTACGCAGGCGTCTTTTTAATTCTGTAGAGGAGATTGAAACTTAGGTTATGCAGCTTTTTAACACCTTAAAACTAAGTGGTTGGCATTTTGTCTTTGGAGAGCTGAAGTGAAGATTACAAAAATGTATCGACATTGAAGAGGACCACTTTGAACATAAATTTTAAAAAATGAACTATTGTTAATAGTTACTTTGTATCTCACAATATATAAAGTGACCCTTGTATCTTTGTTTTGGTCAGTGGTCATACTGTCGGTAATTCGGTATGTTTAAAACTTGAAATGAAATGCGCACCTACAAAGGCGCCAAAATCCATAAATCACTGATAAGGATAACTGATACAAAAGCATGCAACTCCGGCCGTGTCATGTGTCCAAGCTCTAAAACGAACACCATCGCCGTTTGCTGTTCCCCCTCAACCTTCGCAAAGTATTGTATTGTATTGAATTGTATTGAATAACGCAGCCCCAAAGAAATGACGCCTTCGCGACCTTTCGCATTTATTTTCGATCTTCAGATCGAATCCGGACTGGAAACTTGAATTCTATCCAAATCGATCCTGGCCCGGATTCGTTCCTTTGTACCGAATCCAACCGGATCGACACATCACTAATTCGAAGAGCCCGGTCGCATGCGAAGAACAGTCGGAAGATAAAATCGCATTGGCAAGCGCTGTTGAATCCCACCGCCGGTAATACCTTTTTTTATTTAAAAATTGATATAATTCGCATTACGAAGTGTTTCCATTTATTGTTTCGGTGTTATTAGAAACGTTAAGATATTTTTGCCCCTAGTGTTTCCTTTGATTTTTACAATTGTTTGGTAACACAACGTCTACTTGCTAGGAGATTTCTGAGTAAAGCCTTTTACAGATTTTTATTGATCATGCAACATCAACTTGTGGATTTTTCATGGTCAATCTTTGTGAGATGACAGGTGAATTGCATAGTCAATTAAAATCTTACTTACGATCATTTTTTATAGCGAACAGCTCTCTTTCCGTTAGGAAATATAGATAATAAGGTACGGGTTATCTAACTTTTTGTATTCTTAGCCAATCCTCCACGTAACTTTTCTACAGAATATAACTCAATGTCAAACTCCAACAAGAGTAAGATTTAAGCAATTTAAATTTGATTGACGCTTCGCTCAAACATTTCACGAGTGCTTTATAAATATTTATGCTGTTAGAAGAGAGAATGCCGACAAAACTTAACATAACGAAATACCCAGTAATATTAACTACATACTCCATAAATTGTGTGTATTGTATGTGATGTTTGGTGTATGTCTAACTCATATGGATTTTTACAGCTGGCATAACGAAACTGCTGGGAAAATATTAAAAATAACTTTATTCTCCTATAAATTGCAACCTAGATAATTGCAAAAGAACTAATTTCTTGTCTTTCTTTGACAAGATAGATATCGAGAGTCAAACTTCGTTGAACTCGTATCCTATCAATACTGCAACCTCGCATTGTCTGATAAATATTAATATTATACAGGATACCCTATTCCTATTTACACATTATGCAACCATAACATTTTTAATTTTATAGCAAAAGGAATAACACTTTACGACAAGTGTTTATTGATATAAAAATTTTTATCAGCGTCGCCATTAGGAATAATTTTTTTTGTCGGTAATTTGTCAAATGAACTTTGTGCCAGCATTTTGTTATTCTTTATGATCCATCACTTTTATAAACATGTGGTGGGCTTGCTCCATGATAAAAAGGTGCATAAAAAGCGAAGTAATAATTTGCGAGCAATCTGGCGACGCTCCCAGCTCCGTCCAGAACTGATTATAGGTCCAAAGGGAATTCTTCCCTTGTCCCATCGCCTGTATTTTCGTATTTCGCCCGAGAACTTCGTTTAAATTCCGTAAAAACGCCCAAAGACTGACATAATTTACTCCAGTAAGAGAGTCCCTCTCGTTCGTATTTAAAATTTAAATTTTAGTTAGACTTGTTCCTTCATACCTTGCGAAAGTACTCGACGGACTGTTTCCACGAATTTCAGAACGTTTCCAAAATCGAGGCAGGGCTTTCCCATTTGAATTTTAGTCTCCGGAATTCGCTCATTTTAATGTCCTCCCGGATCCACCTTGCTCCCAGATAAACTAGCCATAAAGGCGATTTATAGGGTTTTCTCTTTGAACTGTGACAATTCAGTTATCGCTGGCAAAAACTGAAAGGGCTAAAGCCACGCGAGTTGACTGACTGAAGGCACTTAAAACTTTTTTATGGGCCACGCTATCAAGAGCTTATGAACTTCTGTTTTCCGCACAAAAACACCCTCGTAAATGGATTGCTTTCCCAAATTTATAGGGGTGGTAAATTAATATGAGCCCTTAGCATACGCTTAACAGCCAAAAGTATGCATTATTTATTCTCACCTGTAATATTTCATTTCATTAGATTGGATTCTTTACTAACCTCATAAAGCCGAACTTTATTTCAGCAGTTTTGCTTATGCAACCATTAAACACAGGATGTTTATTTATACGATACTAATAAAGTTGATGCTTAGTTCGTAGAATGAAAGAACAATGATTATATATTCCTATATTTATCATTAGTCATACCTGTATTGCATAACGATGTTTCTGACAAAATAGTAATAATAGATGGCGTAAGCAGTAGCGTGACTGTATATATAATTAATTATATTATTATTTATATGTAACTACTAGCTGGCCCGGCAAACGTTGCTCTGTCCAAAAATAATTTGTCTCTGAAACCCCGTTTAACCACTGTAGAGTTTTAATTTTATATCATGTCCATCGTCTTGGACTTAAAAATGTATGCCATTTTCTAGCTGTAACTCGCGACTTCGTACGCACGAGGTTCGTTATTTGTTGTTATTTGTGTATTAAATAATGACTAATTTTTTTCTGTCATCCCATCCCATCTTATCCCATCCCATCCCCGTCCCCGTCCACGGCCCATCCCGTACGGTCCCGTCCCGTCCCGTTAAATTCAGTACCGTCCCGTCCCTCCCCGTCCCTTCCTGTCCCTTCCCGTCCTTTCCCGTCTCGTCCAGTCCCGTCCCGTCCCTTCCCCTCCCGTCCCGTCCCCTCCCGGCAAACGTTGTTCTGTCCAAAAATAATGTGTCTCTGAAACCCCGTTTAACCTTATAAAGTTTTAATTTTATGTCATGTCCATCGACTTGGGCTTAAAAATAAATGCCATTTTCTCAATCAACGTCCCAAAAAACCTCAATAACGACACCCATATCGATTTTTAGGCTTATTTACCCCATTTCACCCTCTAAGGGGTAACGAACCCGACATACGTTGTCCTGCCCGAACATTGATTTGCCTATTATTAGCGGGTTCAGCAAACGTTTTTCCGATATTCGAATTTTCGATTTCTTTCATTTTAAAAACATGCTAATAGCTACAACTATTTTCATTATCCGTAGCGCGCTGGTCATCATTGCGGTTCGCACGTAAAGTAGATACCCGAGGAGCTGACTATCTTCGACGACCTATGTGAACTCGTCGTGCCTTTGGCATTGTAACGGACACTAAAACGACACGGAATTGTTGTCACAATCACTTGTGCACAAACCAAATTTGAATGTCTGACTGACTGACTGCGATGACTTATGTAAAGCATTTGGAATTACATAAATTGCTATTAGTGTCTTATCTCTTCCGCCTTCGGTTACCTGATGCGGATTATGACATTATGGGGAAACCCTTCAAACCATTAAGCACAGGTGTGACTGCAAATAGAAACAACACACTTTCGATATTTTCCAATTTTCCGGCTTTTCCTTTGGATTTTCTTAATTTTTCTTTCCGTAAGAACCTTCTTTTTTTTTTTTTTTTTTAGTTTATTGATACATTTACAATCTGTTACTAAAAGGAACATTTAGTAAATAGTTTGACAATATATGACATGAAGGAAGTTTTCCAATAAAAATTTCCTTAAAACTAGTACGCAGATAGTTTGGTTGATAACACTAGAACATTAAACAAAACGGTTTGGGAGGTCCATCGGTTTGAAACGTTTGAGCCTGGGTTCTTCGTCATCAGATTCCAGTAGGTGTTCAACTAATAGATTTGGATGGGCAGAAAGTCTATCGCGGTATCGGACACTACACTTACGTATCTCTTCGTCTACTGTTGAAATTCCTAAGTCCTGTCGTATTATTTCGTTCGGAACGAACCATGGGGCGTTTACTAGAGATCGTAGCACTTTTGATTGAAAGCGTTTAATAATGTCTATATTTGTTCTACTAGCTGTTCCCCATAGCTGTATGCCATAAGACCAAATCGGCCTAATAATTGCTTTATATAGTAGAATTTTGTTTTCCAATGATAACTGCGACTTGCGCCCTAGGAGCCAGTACATCTTACGGAATGACAATCCCAGCTGTTTCCTCTTTGTGAAAATGTGCTTTTTCCACGTAAGCCGCCTGTCCAGGTGAAGTCCTAAATATTTGGCGGAGTCATCTTGTGGTATTTGCTTGTTATTTAGTACAACAGGCGGGCAGGTGTCCC
The DNA here is from genome assembly GCA_940337035.1 of Agriotes lineatus. NCBI lineage: Eukaryota > Metazoa > Arthropoda > Insecta > Coleoptera > Elateridae > Agriotes > Agriotes lineatus. The sequence continues at coordinate 32,093 of CALNHX010002342.1, read as the reverse complement.
TCCTTGTCGTAAAAGTAACCTGGACAGATTTGGATTCATTTATACCAATACGCCATTTTTTGAACCATAGTTCTAAACTGTTTAAGTGTGCCTGCAGTTGATTGGATGCAGAAAGCGGATCGGAGTGCGATGATAAGATTGCTGTATCATCAGCGAAGGTAGCAACTGTAATTATTGGTGAGACTGGTAAATCAGCAGTATATAGAAGATACAATAACGGGCCCAGCACGCTTCCTTGTGGGACACCGGCTTTGATCGGAAATAGAGAGGTATAAGAATTTCTACACTTAACCAGAAAGTATCGATTGGTGAGGTAAGACGTAAGTAACTCATAGTAGTCAGGTGGTAGTAACTTTTTCATTTTGCATAGCAAGCCTTTGTGCCAGACCTTGTCAAAGGCCTGCGCAACATCTAAGAACACTGCTGCGCAGTATTTTTTATTTTGGAAGTCTTTTAAAATTGTGTCTACGACTCTGTGAATTTGCTCGATTGTGGCGTGTTTCCTTCTGAAACCAAACTGATGATTAGGTAGGATGTTGTTCTCCTTAACAATAAACATTATTTTCTGAAGCAAGAGCTTTTCAAAAACTTTGGATAATACAGGGAGTAAACTTATTGGTCGGTAGGATGACAATTCATTACTTGGTTTACCTGGTTTGAGGATTGTTATGATTGTTGAGATTTTCCATTGAGCAGGGAAATACCGGAGTCTTAGTACAGCATTAAAAAGGTGGGTGATATATATATAACCTTTCTGCGGCAGTTCTTTGAGGACTCTTCCCGTGATTAAGTCATAGCCAGGGGCTTTGTTAGAATTCAGATCCGTCAGAATTGTGGCCTTGACCTCGTTTACTTTAAACGGTTTGATGGGTGGGCACATTTGAAAGGGTGCATCAAGGTATTGGAGAATTTCATCTTCTTCATTTTTAGATAGTTGCGAATCAAATGGACTAAACACCTCGGTTAAGTGCTTAGCAAAAGCAGAAGCCTTATCATGATCACTTCTTGCCCAGGGATTGTTACCTAGTCGTATTGGCGGTATGTGTTGCTGAGGTCTTTTCAATTTTTTTGTCGCTTTCCAAAGCGAATATTCAGTAGCTTGCGTAGCTGAGAACCTCTTTAGATAGTTTTGAATGGCGTGATTTTTTGTAGTGGAGAGAAGATTCTGGAGTTCAGTTGTCAGCTGATTGAGCTTCCTTTTATCATCTGGGTGTTTTGTAGTTTGCCACCTTCTGCGTTGCTTGCGCTTTTCTGCGATTTTCTTTTTGACTTCTATAGGGCAAATTGTCTTGATATCATTTATCTTTTTTTGCGGCGTTGACTCCCAGGCAGCTTGTTGAATTGTTTGATTAAAGTTTTCTAATGCTAGCACTATTTCTTCTTTTGTTTTTAGAGATACATCGATTGATAGTGTTTCATCAATAATTATTTCTCTATATTTAGACCAGTCAGTGAGTCTGCTGCTAAGGGAAGGATGATTCTCATTATGAAGCACTTCAGTGTATCTTCTACAGAGTATTAGTAAACTTAAAAAAAAAGTAAAGTTGTTTTCAAGTTATGGCGTGGCCAAGGGAAATAGGGATTCATTTTTATATATATAGATTGCTCTATTTAATATTTTTTATGTAACAAGTACATAAAACAGTCGTTTTTAGCCCGCGGCGTGAAAATTATAGCACGAGGTGCGGTGCTCCGAGGGCTATAACACGACAAGAGCCAAATATGTTGTTTACTCCTGAGGTGCATACTAAACGTAACGGAATTTTTGAACTATTATTTACAATGCCTCCTGCATGGACTGTGATATTTTGTTATTCAATTACTAATGCCACGGGTAGCTCTGGTCGTGATAAAAAATGACGAGTCACAATGTACAACAATTTCTTGCTTACTGCTGCGTGGCCTTTGGCGAACTGCTGGCGTTTCCCAACTGCCTTCTGCAGATGATGCTGGCGTCAGCGATGAGGTCCATGAAATTCTTGAGACTAGAGCTATGAGAAATGTTTTTAAAAACTACATTGAGATCAAAGTTTTTCCGTCATGTGATTCTACAGGCTCCAGGGGTGGAAAGTCTAGACGCTAGAAAAATCGAAATAAGGTTACTGGTAGCCACTCATGTTGTAAAAGCAGGAACGCCGTTCCACAAATTTGTGAGGTTTAATTTGCGAATCCGAAAATTACCAAGCGGTCGGCCAAGTTAAACTTTGCGGAGCCTGCAATTTTATCAGACTTTGTTGCACGTGCTCGGACAGGTTTTTCGGGGATCTCGGGCGGTAAATTTAGCGAAAATTTCGCCGAACTCTTGCTCAGGCTATTTTGGCTGGATCTCTGACAGACTTCTTCTGGAGCTGGTTTCATACTGGTGTTTCTGGACATCGTATTTGGAGTACTTACAACTTGTACCTGGATTGGCGAATTATCAATTTGATTGGCGGGCCCTTTACAGGAGCTCGGTTTTAACGGGCTGGTTTTACTTACTATTGACTTAGAGCGATACCAATTCGAAACACGGCCTGACAATATTTAATTATTAGAGATGTATTGGGTTCGCTCAGTCTACTCGGCCAAGCCGTGTGACACAATTTAAACGTGTCGGTATCTACAAGGATGATCTATAAAACGAGGCGCTTGGCCAAGCTGTGGCCAACAATTTATAGACCCAGGAATGATTTACAAAACGAGGGGCTTGTCCAACCGTAACCGTGACCAACAATTAATAGATTCACGTGTTTCTTATGATTCAACTCGACCAAGCTGTGTGACACATGCACGAAGGAAGGGTACTTCTTGAACAGTAAGGGTCCAAAGAGCAATTTTACGAATTGTATCGAGTCGGGGTAGTTTCAGGTCAGGTTAAAGATTTACTCAGGTAGTTCAACTTAGGAATAGAACTTTTCTTACATGAACGCGGTTCGCGGAAATTAAGCAATAACGCTATCGCCTCCAAATGTTAGTTACTGGATACTGGTCTTCTCAAGCACTGTGCTGGCGGTTCCTTGCTTACCAGGATTAAGCAAATACGGCTGTAAATGTTATAGCCCTTGGACCATGCAGGGCCCAAGGTGGCTCCCTGCTAGATCTCAGGTTGTGGCCTAATGTCTGAAAAGAACAGATTAGATCTCTCTTCCAGACTAGCTGCTCATCGCTGTCTTATACCGGTTTGAGACCTTCTTCTGCGTCTCTTATCTAGAGAAACCTAAATGGGAATAACGGGGGGTTTGATAGGACTCGCGTGTTGCTAGCCCCCACCTACAACACTTGCTGCAATATGTTGTATCTTGTGGCTACTGGACGACGAACATCTGGATTATGTAACCCCTGGTGGGGTTGTTGAGGCATGATAGCACCGACCAATAATCTCTGCGCAGATCGTTATTACGCATGGAGATCTAGGTTCTTAGGCACTTTATTTTGAAAGGTCTGGATAACTTTTGTGTGATTCTGTTTGGCACATCGTTAAAGACGAAAGCCATTAATCCAGATAGGTTTGAGTATCTGGTTATAGATAAGTATTTTGTTTTGTATAGACAATTGAGAGTACTTTCCCAACCGCCAATACATTTGTCTATATTTAAGATCTACTTCTTGTGGTATCTCTTTAACGTGTTCGTTCCATCTTAATTTTGTCTCGAGTGTCATGCCAAAATATTTTGCATTATTTTCATATGGAGTTAGAACACCATTTAAGTTGACTTGTGGAGGATTAAGTATTCCTCTGTTAGTAAAGTTAACTGCAGCGAATTTTTATTCATTAACTTTCCTGGTCGTTTCTTCTAAATTGAACCATACTGCTAACAGCAACTCCAATTACGTTTTCAATGTTAAGAAGATCACTCGTGTATAACAAATAAAAGATGGGACCAAGAACACTACCTTGAGGTACTACAGCATTTATTTCTTTGAGCTCTGAATATTCATTATCTTGCTTGATCCTGAACAATTTATCAGATATATAGGATGCTAGCAAGTCAATGAACTTTTATGTAGAATTTTATTTAATTTATAAATCAGTTCTTTATGCCAGACCTTATCAAAGGCCTGGGCTATATCAAGAAAAATGATCGAACAAACTTGCTTTTCCTCTATTGGTTTTTTTTTCATTATAACCGTGATACACTTGATCTATAATAGAATATTGCGGTATAAAACCAACTTGAAGGTTTGATAATTTTTTTACATCAGTCATTTCTTTTCTATTGTTAATTTTATTCTTTTTAGAAGCAGTTCCTAAAACTGTTTTGGTATCATTGGAAGCAATGCGATCGGTTTATATGACATAACATTATTTGTTGGCTTTCCTGGTGTTTGAATAATATTTTTAACTACTCTAACTAACTACTAACTTTATGATCGCACCCATTATGATGCCCAACCCAGGAGCTTCTTTCGGATTTAGGTTACTATTGTCTTCTTCAAAGTTAGTGGTTTCTTCTACATTGGCGTTGGAGTAGATGTTAGTAGGAATTATTTTGTTTATTATCCCTCTCCCAGATATGTTTGCGCAATAGGTCTTTTGAGACCTTCGTAGCCTTTCATAACGAATACTCTGTTCTTTTGTCAACTGTTAGGTATTCAATATAACTAACTGGTGATACACTCTTCTTTCTTCAGCTTTTGAATCTCCCATTTTAATTATTGGGTTTTGTGACTGTGGATACTTTTATCTACAGGGTCTCTCAGTCTTTTCCATCTTCTTCTGGCTTGTTTTTTTACTACTTTTCTGATTATTGCATAGTTATTACCTATTGTTTTGTTGGTTATTTCTTTGGTATTATTCCACACTGCTTGTATGATATTGACAAATGTTTCTGATTCTATTTCAAATTCTTGTTTAGTCTTTAAGTGAATATTTACTTTGATTTCACCTTGCAATTCGGATCTGGCACTTTTCCAGTCAGTAGTATTATTAACTAGGGTTGGTCTATTTTTCTTCTCATAATTGGATAATAGAAAATGTTTGTAATTCAACTTTTTAAGATTATATAGTATGATCAAAAAGTATTTTTATCATACTTCCTAATTTATGAATGCAATTATAACTCACTACAAAGCAAATGTCAAATTTTGACATTAAGTATAAACGTAGTTGCATTCCTAAATGAGGAACTATTCCATGGCCATACTAGATGAAAATAATTTTTGGTCATACTTTATCTTAATGGGCAATATATTGCCCCAACAGTAATATTTTGTTTACTGGATTTTATTTTCACAACCGTCAGTAGTTGTTTCGCAGTCTACATGTAACATCCTTCATAATGATCAATGTTGTTTCTTATTATGATAGCGCTTCCTCTTTTAGCTTGGTGAATTATCTGGGTAATTTGGGTGGTATACCTGATATACACTGAATTTTAGATAATTCTGTTTCTGTGATTCTCTAATTCCTGTTTTCAATTTTGGAAGCGGTTAGCATTCTAAGTAGCTACCCTTAAATCCTGTAGATCTATTAATCTTTTCTGCGTGGCATTGCACCAGTATTTCTTACTTCCAATCTGTCTAATCTTTGAGAAAACTGGTCCATCATGTTCATTATATTTTTCATAATTTGGTGCAAGGTTGGTTACTCATTTTGGAAGTATTACTGGCTTTTACAGCTTGTGCATATAAACTCACTTGATTCTTTCTTCAATGGTTTGGCGTTTTTTTATTTGCTATAGAACGTGTTTTTGTAGTTCTTTAGCTATTTCGCACCCTCTGTAACTAACGCAATGCGTACCAGCACCGTTGGACCACTTTCACTTTGGCATGACATTTTTTAGTTCGGTCAGGTGATTACCAGCACAGTTAACACAAATGACTGTCTTTGACAGTATTTCTGTGTATGGCCATATCACTGACATTTCTTGCACTGTGAGATGAATTTTTGTATTTATGAAAAATAATTAAAAGCACTTTAAGCCTCTTAAAATTCTTGATTTAAATGGATACCAAATTCACACATACTATCGATTGCGGCAGTATTCCTTATTTTACTATATCATGGTTGTATATCACATTCTTTCTGATATAATCAATTTCCTATTTTCTTTTAGTATTTCGCTTGTTCACGTAAGGCTTTGTTAGTTCTGAAAATTTCGTCTTTGGTTTACAATTTATTTTCACTTTGACTCTAACCATTCTATGATCGCGTCCTATTACATAACTATTTATAACAGTTACAGTTTGCATAATCGAATTGGGTAATGATATTGTGCAATCATATAGTCATTAAAATCTAGAAGAACCTTTTTTTTACATTATCATTTGCGAATTGTCGTACTATTTTATTTAGTTACTTCTAAAAAATTTCAATTTTATCGATTTGCAGAGTTAAGTAAACTGCATTGTTTAGTATTTTAAAAAATTCACATTTTTACCATATAGTATTTTCCTTTTTTCTTTCATTACATAATTTTCACCTCGGATACTTCTAACCTTTTCTTAAATAAAATCTTATTTTAGTAAGCTACTAAATTTTAAAATTCATTAAATCTCTTTGAAATATATTCAGCCTTAAAGTCTCGGGCATAGTTTAAATAAAAACGTTCAATTACTTTAACTTTGAAAATTAAACTTCTAACTTAAATACCCCTGTTTATTCCCGAAAGACTTTCCGTTTTCCTCAGTTTTGAAAGCCATAATTGAATAATACTCTGCCCTTTACATTTTTCTAGATAAATATACCAATTGTCGTAAATTTTAATTATCTAAGAAAGACTTAATCAAATCAAACTTAAGTGGCTGTTTTCAATTCCATTAATTCTTTACGACAAGAAATTCTCATTTCGCCTTAGAATAATTAAATCAGCCTACGTAGAATTTTAAAGCACTTTCAATTATTTTGAGCTTTATATAATACTCTTTTTATTTATATAAAAGCTTAAAAGGTGCGTATTGCAGCTACCTGGGCATTTTGATTGCTGTTTACTTGGATAATTTGACTAGCGTTCCTTTAATTTTCTGGTGAAATTACATAGCTACCTACTTACGGCCTTCGGTTTAATAACTGTAATAAGAAAAATCTCTTAGGGCGAGTATTTTTAACACTTTTTGCAACAATTAGGTTAATCAAACGATGCGTCAAATTTATTTCAAGCCGATACATATTGGAGTATTTTATTTTGTAATAGTAAAAATAAATTCCAACTATTTACTCGTACAATGCAAATTTTGCCTGTCGCTTTAGAATTGCTTTTAGTTGGATGCATTCCGCAATTTCAACAGTTGTGTGTATTCTATTTACATGCAAAGCCGCACTTGCAGCTTCTCGGCATGTTGTTCTAGCTGCATTGACTTTAATGCTACACGGATATTAAACTGCAACATCAATAGACACTTGTGCAATCAGACAACTGGAAATTTCGCCTACAGGAAAGTTAACGTGGTACCAAGGGCCCTGCACCAGTTTCTATCTGAAGTTGTAACTTCGTAACCTATAAAAGAGCTTCTCACCAAATCCATATTGAAGATCAGTGAATTTAATTGAATATATATTTGGTCCTATCAATTTAGAGTATCATAAATATAATCAAACTCGCTAAATTACTCGTAAAAAGAAATTTTGAAATGCACTAAAATTTCTAAGTAAGGTTGTTATAGAAATCACGTTTTTGGATTATTCCAAACGTTGTGACTGTTTTAATGGGAATACACGTTTTATTATAATATCAATCTGGCAACAAGGGACGGATTTTGAATACGTAGAACTATCACTTTTAGTTTCGTTTCCTTCTGTCTGAAAACGGATTGTTCCTACCTAAGTGTAAATTTAAAGTTACAGAGCAGTAACTGATGATGATCGAACGACTAGTTAATAAATAATGTGATTAAATAATTGGTATTGGTTCTTCAGGGCAGCAATTCAAAGAAAACTTTTTTCATCCAAGGCAATGTTTCGGAAAACTTTATTTCTTTATTAAGGCAAAGAATGTGAGGTTAGGACATTAATACTCAAAAAATTTAATTCTGTTAAAATTGATGTAATAATTAACTGTGAATGCAGACTAATTAAGCATTGTTTTTAAACCTGATGTACCAAATTAGATATGCCTGTTTTTTTTTTTGTTCTGTATTGTCATTTATGAAGTACTAACCTCACCTTCTTTACCAGGATAAAGGAATAATGCTTTCCGAAATATTGTCTTGGAGCAAAAGAGTTTTTTTTAATTGCTGCCTCTTGAAAAACGAATGACGCAAATAAAATGACCTGCATGTTGACGTACTAATTCATTTAAACGCAGAGTCTACTAAATAAAAAAATCATATGTTGAACTCACAAGCTACAGAGAAAAAATGCTCTACGGGAAATGGCTTTAACGGTAACTTCACGAAATTTTCTACTAGGCTGGTCACAACCCAACCTGTATTACTAACAAGATTTGCGGCCTTCCCTTATTGGGGAGGGCCTAACCACAATGACATCTGAGTGGGTTTAAAATTTACAATAGGTAAGCTTTAATTATAAAAAAGAGAGGCATAGAAGTGCAACATCTTCAGCTGCATAAAAGCTACTCCAAAAGTACAGTAAGCAAACATAAATTAACGCCATGCAGCGTCACAACACCGACATCGAAGGCAAGGTAGCTCTGCAGCTTGGAAGGAGACGAATTTTAGAGAGAGAGAGAGCTCTCCAGCTCCTCTAATAATACTACCGGTGGGTCAACTCAGAAGATACCAAGTATTAGAAACTTCTTTTCTATGCAAAAGTTTGCAACCTAACAAACACACACATACACCTCTTTTCAATAAAAACCATGCAAGAACAAAGTATTATAGCTTCATATTTTAACAAATTTGGTTAAAATATTTAGAATACAAAGATGCATGGATCCCAAATATGCATATGAAATATTTATAGAGTTACTTGGTCTCTCTATAATTATTTAATTTGCATTTTTCTACGCCTTCAGAACTGAGTGCAAATTCTACGATGGGTTAGAAAAATTACAAAAGTTTTTAGCCTGATTACGCTTGTTGGATGCAAAATACTTATTCATCGTCGATCACGCAATTATACAAGCTAAACTAGCTCAAAAGCATTATACCATATGAAACTTCCTTGAACTATTTATAGAACGCCATTGAAGAAGACTTTAGGAAAAAACGCCCAACCGAAAAAAAAACATTAAATCAAATGCTGCACTTATAAATTGGTGATTATTAAAGTAAGATGTTTTATAAGATAATCTCTGAAATCTTTTGTGACCTATTCATACAGTCAGTGTCAAACTATTAGTGGAGGTGACTTCCATTCTGCAGCTCCAATAAAATAAACTAACTTTTCACAGTTAATTTTTGTGTAAAAGGCTTTTGTTCTGGCACCAAAGTGCGCATATATGCAAATGCAGTTGGCACCGAAAACAAGAAAGCGCGGTACGATGCTGCTTGACACTGTATAATTCACTTGAGATCTTTGCTGGCTATTTTTGCATGCCCATATAAAATATTACAGCACCCACCTGCAGTGATGAATCCCGAATACCGGTTGTGTAATACCTGGACTGTGAGCTTTCGCAGTTTTCCACGGCGATGCCTTTACAATTGCATCACCTAATGACATACACACTGCCTTTGTTGACTGTCCGACTCCGTCTCACCAAATTGCACCTTCAACCCCCTCCGTCAAGCTTTTCGGCCACTATTTCAACATTTCCCTCCTTATGTAGTTTCCTATAATTTGTAAGAACTTCGCGCTTTGGCTAATTCTGTGTCGAGCTGCAAAAGTAGGTCGCTCGCCCGCGAACTAATCAATTTTTCTCGCCCAGCGCAGAAAATCTTCTGACGCGTTAAGCTAACACCGATGCCGCCACTCGGTACTCTCGTCTGCGAACGCCTGAATTTTGGAGCAAAATCAGCGCAACTAATTGACACGCGTTTAAAATTTTATTTGCGTTTCTAAAACTAGTTTTTTAACTAGTATAAAACAATAATAGCTACTGTTGTTTGTCAATAAGTCATAACATATCTTTAAAGTAGTTTCAATTCGATTAGATAGGTATCTGTCGTTCTATTAATTATATATTTTGTATCGACAAACGTAAATCCTGAAACTACTTTGAATACGGTCGACCATAAATTATACAACAGTATTAAGTTTAAGGATCTAATCTAAACGTAGTTCAAAATATGCGGCCTTGCAAGCAACTTTTTACGCAAGCATTTGCATTAGTGTCACTTCACTGGGTCAAGTTGCAGCGTTATTGTTTACTAACAAGGAGTTTTGCAGACGTAGGTCTTGCAATTAAGCCAAGTAATTGACTAGATCACAGAGTTGACTAGAATAAGTAAAACATGACATCAATATTTTGTACTTATAGCTGTGTACTTTATTTAATCTTTTAATACAATCTCAAATACTAAGGTGTGTTCATCTGTGAACTGGCATAGGCTACAAATGTCTTAAAGGGTAGGCAGACCTAGCTACTGCGTTCACACCTTATCCTCCAACCTTTCATCCCTTCAACAAGTTCCAACCACTTCAGCATAATCACCTGGTTTTAACAATCTACAAGTTACGTTTTCGGAAGTGCTTCCTAAAAAGTTCAAGAAATTGAGAAGACTACAGACACACTCTATGATGTAAACGAAGACTTAATAAGACACCGAATAAAAATGAAGCATTGTGAAAAGCTGAAATGTCTAACATCACCTAAGACTCAAAGAAACTGTGCTTTGCATTTCCATTATTCTAAAAATTATTACAGATTAGAGTAGCATAGGTTAGTATTGATAAAGTTTTCTTATTTTTGCTCTGATATCATCGTTTTAAAGCTATACTCGTCTTTAGAGTACTTACATGTATTACGAATTACATCTGTTTGTAAGAATACGATTAGTAGAATTACTTATGTATGAGGCCAGGCCAACTGAAACACGTTTATAAATAGTATATCATGATTGGTAGCCTCGGTGACAAAAAAAGTGAATTGCAGTTCTTGTTTATTAACGTGTTCTTGTTTTATATGTATAATTTAATTGCATTGAATCGATTTCTTAAATGTCAATAAAAAATCTGTCCACAAGATCAACACGCTGCAATACAATTTTTAACCGCCGATGGGTCTTTATTTTCAAGACACTCATAGAGAATGCTTGAAGTTGATGGAGAAGCTTGCTATTCAAAAAACGGCAGTTGTCGAATGTCAAAAAAAAGCTTTCAAATGTGGGGAACACACAAAAGACATGACGTCATAGTTAAGCGCATGTTGTAAAACCTGCAAGCATTGTTAAGTGTGTGAAAAACATTTTGTTTGAAGATAGGTGTATAAACATTAGCACTGTTACTTTTCGCGCCATTATTAAAGATTGTTGATTGCAGCTTAGACAAATAAATAAATAAGCTTTACATTGAAATGACGCCATTTCAAGTTTAAACAGTGGGTCAATATTTTCACTTTTATAAGCCTTAAACATGTTTTATATTAACTTGCCTCATATATATTGAGTTCTTCTCTTCTTCATTTATAGAGACTGCCGTTGCTACGTAACAGTAATTAAAAAAGGTCAATTTTAGGTGGGTTTCAAACCGTAGAAATCTTAAAGTTTGAATAATCCAAATGACACAGGTTTTTACAGTTTTACTGCATCCATCAATTCAAGCTTGGATACATAGTCAGCAGCCCCGTTAAGTAGCTGTACTTACTTCAATAAATGTCTGAATGAAGGAAAAGTACCATCAAACTGAAAAAAATCAATCGTAACATTACTGTTCAAGAAAGGAGATAGAACACAACTGAAAAACTATAGACCAATATCGCTGCTGTCACATGTGTATAAGGTATTTATGAAAGTAATAGCAAATCAAATTAGTGACAAATTAGGTCAATTCCAACCCCCCAAACAAGCGGGTTTTAGGAGAAAGTACAGTACGATAGACCACATACAGACCATAAGAGAATTAGTGCAGAAAGTCAATGAATACAATAAACCTTTAATAATGAGATTCATAGACTACAAAAAAGCATTCAATAGCATTGAGATATGGGCCGTTATGGATGCGTTACAAAGAAATAGAATTGACAGCAGGTACATTCAACTAATAAAGAATCTGTATGACAAAGCAATATTCACTACACAATTGCATGAAAAAAGGAAACAAATAAACATAAACAGAGAAGTAAGGCAGGGCGATGTACTTTTACCTAAGTTATTTACAATTGCTGTAGAAGACCTTTTTAAAACCTTAATGTGGGATACAAAAGGTGTAAATATAAATGGCGAATATCTACCACACCTACGATATGCCGATGATATAGTGCTATTTGCAGAAAATCAGCAAGATATGCTGGACATGGTAAGTCAATTATACAAGGCTTCAGAACTAGTTGAACTACATATAAACCTGGACAAAACTAAAGTGATGGCAAAGTTTGATGTTACACCAAACATAAAAATAAGAGACAATGATATTGACGAGGTCCCAGATTACATATACTTAGGACAAGTAATAACAATAAGCAAAGAAGTTCAAGCGAAGGAAATTGCAAGAAGGATCAAATTAGGCCGGGCTGCGTTCCGGAAGTTACAAAACGTCTTTAAATCAGAACTACCTCAGTGTCTTAAAACTAAAGTATATGAAGAATGTGTGCTACCCGTTATCACCTATGTTTCCGAAAGGTGGTCCCTAACAAAGGGACTAATGAAGAAATTAGTAGTAAGTCAGAGGGCTATGGAAAAAGCTATGCTGAATATAACACCGCGTGACAGAATGACAAACCAGTGGATTAGAAACTCTACAAAAGTCACTGACGTAGCGTCCAGAATCGCAATACTAAAATGAAGATGGGAGGGACACATTTCGCGATGCCGGGATGACAGATGGACTAGGAAGATAATGGACTGGAGATCACGCACAGGAAAAAGACGTGTTGGCAGACCCAAGACACGATGGTCCGATGATATTTCCAGTAGGGAAAGACTGGAAGAGAAAAGCACAAGATAGACAAAAATAGAAACAAGTGGAAGAGACCTTCGTCCAACAGTGGACCGATATAGGTTGAAAAGAGAGAGAGAGAGAGAGAGAGAGAAGAGAGATACTTTTATTGTAACGTAGATGCCCACAAACTGTAAACTTTGAATACATCAGTATTTTAAAACGCAAAGGAGGTATTTTTCTGGGTGTTTCTATTTATATACCTAGGATTTTATTGCCTTCCGAGAAATGTAAGATGTCTTATATATCTTAGCTTCTAGTGCTGTGTCCACAAATTAAATTATTATCTAAGCCACCACAAGTTACCGCACGCTGTGCTATAAGTTACGCTGAGACATATTTCATTCCAATTCACGTCTTTTCAGCAACTTTCGGAAACGAAAGATACTATTTCAGCAATTCAGTTAGTATCGTCTTCTCCCTTGTCTAATTTATATCAAACAGCACCAGAAATTGCAAACGGAGTTCACGTATCACTTTTTCAGTCGTGTTGTCGCTTTGTGGAGGAAGAAAGCCAATTGCCGGACATAACTTTAACGGGTAGTACTAATTCGTTAATTAGAATTCTGTTCACGGTGGCTTCCCGAATTTGAATAATCTGCTCACAGTCCGCTGCAAAAGGTGTGTTCTCTAAGAAAAAATCACACAAAAAGCCCGAGCCATCATGATTAATGAAGTGCCTTCGAAAAATCGCAGATTTATACAGATGGGGCGTGAATCTAAAACTTTTGGTTATTCATTAATTGTGACACTTAAAGGGGACGTCTAGCGTCGGCGGCGTTTCGGATGACTGCCTCTGCTCCTGAATTAATGCAGCGCTATTAAATTTCAGTTCTACCGACAAAATGCGAGTATTAAAAGAAGATTAAGTAATAAAGTACGATGCAGCTTATTCGCTTAGCTGCTTTCAATAAGGATGAAAATTTCCCTAAAACGCTAAAGCCTATTTGTAGTTGCTATAATGCTGTTAAAGTTTTATAATAAAGTAAGCCCAGTTGCATCATTATAAAATTTAAAGAGAAACTACAAAAGTTGCTCTTAAAATTATGCATAGTAACGAGCGTTACACCCGTCGTTGATTGCTTTGTATCATTTTTCATATCTTATCTCCTCTGAAATTTGGAAAATTCTAAGTTCTTGCAGTTCGAGTTACATTGGACAGACAGGTCGTTCCATTGATCTAAGCTAAGACTTCAAAAACAGGCGATTATAAACACAAACGCATCGCAAAGTCAGCCGTAGCTGAGCATACATTTACAAATTGGCACACTTTAGAATTTGAGCACGTCAGAGTACTTGTCACACTGCATCACTACTTCCCGCGAGTGATACGTGAAGCCATAGAAATAGAAAAACATCTAAATAATATAAACAGGGAAGATGGTTTTAAGCTTAGCAAAACTTGGACTCCTGTGATACACGATCTAAAGCATTACAACCATTGTGCGTCATACGGCCACACTCCATGGATTACGCTGCACTTGAACGACCAATCAGCGTTACGTCACTTCGAGCGGCTGGCACTGAGGACTATAAATAACTCCACACCCACCTTCAGTTCTTAGTGCGACTTTCACTCTGATTATGCAAGCTACAAGATCATGCGAAACGTTAGTGACTGTGGGGGCACAAACAGCAACAAGGCCAAATCTGCCTAAGTGTCCTCGTTCTGAAGGTACTCAAACAACATGAGACATCAAAGAGCATAGCTATCGCGTGGATTCTTGTTCGAGTTCACAAGATCCAAGGCACATTAAGACAGAGAATGTTGGGTGTTTATCCACAAATACTACGCGGTCCAAGCCGAAACTCTATGTTAACAAGAATAATTCATTGGATTCTACAAATACAACACGAAATTTTTTATCATTTTTTATTGGAAAAAAGCTGTCTCAAAAAGGCAAAATTAAACATAGTTTCAGATTTAGCAACAATAAAAAGTGTATAGCAGAAATATATTTATAATCACAAATATACGTAACCTAATTATTATGCCATGCTATAACGAAAACGAAATATGAGAAAATTAAAAAAAAAATAGCAGACCTCTCAAAGCAGCATGTTTTTATTGGACGCAGTCACAAAACACTGTTGCACGATGCTCATCGCATATGGCGCGGTGGCACTTAATGCACAGAATTTTTGTTTTTCTATCAACTACTCGAGGGCAAAAAACACATCGTACTCGTTTCACTAAAAATTTAGGTTGCTGTGCGGTCTCCGCCACCCTTAAAATATCCCTTATGTAGGTTTTTGGTATCCTGTTTAGTGTTCGAATTTCTAATCCAAATTTCAACAATGTTTCAATCAATATAAAAGGTAGTTCATTAAGAAGAAAGGAAAGGTTCAGGGTCATTTCAATTCCCCAACTGAGGGTGAGCTGTTATAGGGACCTTGCGTCCCTCTTCAGCCAAGAACGGGAATTATAGAATGGGTGAGGGACAGGAGCAGTGAATAATGGAAGAGAGGCCATGAAAGGTGAATAAGTACTGCCCCGGAATTCGCCTCAGAGAAGGTACACCCTGTTGACTCAGAAAAACCACCTAAAAACCTGAATCCGAGCAGACGGCCAGGGGAATCGAACCTGCGACCTTCCGAATGCTAAGCAGAAGTGCCAACCACTACTCTACAAAGCTCGGTTCAGTTCATTAAGGAAGCTTCTTCTATTTACTATATTATTTACCAAATTAATAGCACTGCAGCATTTATACCGCTACGATCCAACATACCACAGAAAAATCGCATTGTAGTTTATCGAAAGTATCAGTACCCTCCTTTGGTACGATTGTAATCCCTATAATTTGTGGCTTTCCACTTTGATTATCTATTTCATCCAAATCATGCATTTCGCATAACAACAAAACATTTTTTTTTCTTTTTGAGCAGAAAGGAAACCAGTGTTGTATTATGATCAAAAGCAAATTTTGATTTTCTTTCTACTTTTCCGTCAAGAACGAAACGAGGTACCTACTTCCTCTTTGTTTTTCCTTCGAGTTCCAATCATAGTAATATTATGTGCAGTAAGCATTTCATTAAACAGACCTACGAAGGAAAACCAGTTGTCGACAGTTATGTTCCTACCTGTGTGCCTTGAATTGATTCAGATAGCTCATTATTTTCTGTCAATACTTTTCCTATATAAGGTATCACATCGACCATACACCATGTTCTAGCGGCATGCATTATGACTATCTTGATGTTATAATTATCTCGTTTCGAAGCTAGATAGATGCAAAATGGACATCTTCTTCTAAATCCCATTAGTTGCTCATCTGTTGTACAATAATAGTGTGGTGTGTATAACTTTCGACGGTTGGAGACAAATTTGTTCTATATTTCTCTAACAGGAGCTAATTTATGTAATTCGTCGTTCGGCACGACTTTCTTTGTTGTCAAACCGTAAGCAATAACTTAAAAAATTGAGGCGGTTTTGCGACATGATAGCCTTAAACAGTGAGACTCACTATTTACTTGACCACAAGTCTTCTTGACGGCCTGATTTTTTACTCCTGCTAAATAGAGCAGCCCAGTCAAACCATACATTTTTGTTATGTCAGTTCTGTGATGGTAAGTCTGCAAATTGAACTAATTTTTCAGGTAATTTCTTCATTAGTATTGTAACACTGCCCCTCTTTTACCTACCTACACTTACTGAATTACTACTTCAATTTGCCCTGGGTTCGCTAGCTGATTCAGTCGGTATCTATGAGACACCTCTTTTCATTCCCAGTGCAGCTAACGGTAAGCTAATGTTATTTGAGACCAAACTAATATTATTTAAGGCCAGCTCGTGGACACCTGAAATGTTGTACTCGCCAACGTAAATATAAATGACAATAAAAATCCCGACAATTTACATGTAATACATATAATCTGTAAATAAACAAGAACACACAAAGAAAAGATACATAAAAACAAATGCACAACGTAGGTATATACTACGCAGAATAGAGTACCTTATAATAAACCACAAACGTTTAATAGAGTCGAGAAAGTTAATTTCACGCACCCCAAAACGGTTGGTACTCGCCGCTGTCTATTCTTGTTTTACCCAGGACGCATTGTGATTCATGCTTCAAAATGCACACGCCGCAAAATAACGTGAAGTCGTACGGTAATTTCCCCTTATCAATCCATAACAACACATTCGCTGATTATTGCGCCATGGTTTATTTCAACAATGATCGGCCAACTCGCAATTAACACACAGAACTAACCTGGTGGTCTTTTATTGTTCCTCTCGTAGCTCGGAGTCGCTGCCGGACCCTGCAGCTTTGGCAGTCGTTAGCTTCTTCCAGGTGCTGCTACAATTCCTAGCTGGTCCCAGGCGAAGGTCTCCAGTTAAACCGTGGAGGTATCGCGTACTATTTCATCTGGTTCGTTATCTATGAACGAACCAAATTGGCCCGCGTTGTTCGCAGGTCTTTTAGCTTTTCTGCGTTCGCTAGCTTAGGCGCGAATCGCTTGATTCGCCGAGCTTGCTGGCTTGGGCGCGAATGATGCCTCTTGCAGACGTCCAGCGTTGATTCACTTCTCGGCCGGTTATTCCCGCCCGAATACCTACCTGGTCGGCGCATTGTTTCACGAACTCGCGGCTCAACGCCCTTATAGTCATTGACAGCGTGTACATTAAATATCACTCCATAGTACTAAACTACGTGCATAAATACAAGAGCACTTACTGTCAGGCTTCATTGCTAATCATTATATAATGAAAAGATATAATTTGAATAAATACAGGTAGCACGAATTGACCCGTTTCAGTACGTACAACACATCTAAAATCTCGTGATCAAATAAAAGTGACCAATGGACTTTTTACATTACGAGCCTCTCCTCTTGGTCTTAGCATAAATTACACCATATTGTTTGTGGGCTCCTTACTTTCCTTTCTGGCGCTTTCGAACTCCATTTTTAATTATTTTTACCTTTTATTACTGCCAATCGTTTTACACATTCCTGTTTTGGTTCTTGCATATTATCTTCTACGCTTTCTTCACTTTCTGAAATTTCTTGTTCTTCAAGATATCCGATTCTTCATCTGTAACTTCACCACCAAAAGAACCGCCCTCTTTCTCTCCTCGTCTAAAAAACAGTTATTTATCTCATCTTCGAGCTCGTTTTCTGTCAATGAACGATTTTTTTCCTAATAGTTGATAGTTTCGGCCATATTTTCTGAGCGAAAACATATTTATTCTATTTTGGACCATAACATTGTTTATTAGCCTTTAATAGCAGGCACAAATTGACTATTATGTCCCTAAGGCCTTTAAAATTGCTAAGCAGTATAACAAGCACCCACAATGTAGTATAGCAACACCCACATTCTACATAGTAACCATAGCACACAATAAATTTACAGCGCCTGCAAAACGATGACGCAGTAGTCTGTAGCCAAAATACGAAATTATTGAATTTTGTTCATTTTGGGAAAATAAACTAAAACGTTGGGAACTCTCAGAAAATTTAAAGCTCTCCGCTTTGCGTCGCGCTTAAAACATTCATTCTTGCTATAATTTATTAATTATGCCCTTAATACATAAATAAGTATTATTTTATTTTGCAACCATAATCTTGTTTATTGGTCGACAGCGGTCGTAAAATGGCTTTTATGGCCCTAGGGCTTGTAAAGTTGCAAAGCAGTATAACAAGCACCAACAATGTAATATAGCAACACCAACAATCTGCATAGTAACCATAGCACACAATAAATTTACAGCGCCTGCAAAACGATGACGCAGTAGTCTGTAGCCAAAATACGAAATTATTGAATTTTGTTCATTTTGGGAAAATAAACTAAAACGTTGGGAACTCTCAGAAAATTTAAAGCTCTCCGCTTTGCGTCGCGCTTAAAACATTCATTCTTGCTATAATTTATTAATTATGCCCTTAATACATAAATAAGTATTATTTTATTTTGCAACCACAATCTTGTTTATTGTTCGACAGCGGTCGTAAAATGGCTTTTATGGCCCTAGGGCTTGTAAAGTTGCAAAGCAGTATAACAAGCACCACCAATGTAATATAGCAACACCAACAATCTGCATAGAAACCATAGCAAACCAAAAATTTGCAGCACCGTCACAACGATGACGCAGTAGTCAGTAGCCAAAAGACTGAATCCTTGAAGTTTGTCCGTTTTAGGAACCAAAATGAAATAAAACGTTGATGCATACGTTAAATTTCGTTTTGGTTAGCTCTCGGGAAATTTAAAGCTCTCCGCTTCGTGTCGCGCTTTAAACATTCCCTCGTACTATAATCTATTGATTGTGCCCTTAATATAAAAATAACTATTTTAACGCAGCTTAATGGTGCACGTGTTAGATTCTCACAGCCGTCGGAATCCTCCACATGCGGGTTGCCTGGTCCTAATCGCCGGCCCATAATTTATGTATTTTAAGTATATTAGTTCCATTACGAAGGGTTAGTAACTTATGTAATTTATTAATCGTACAACTGCGTGTTGGCACAACTCGTATTAGTTGGTTTTACACATTTTAAGAGGGACCGACTAGATATCTCGCTACCGTGTTCACTTGTGCTTGACATGTTTCTTGGCTTTTATCAATTTCTGGTGTCTGTAGTTATTACACGATTCTGACAACTCAACTAATGAAAGGCAGTTGTTGATATTTAACAAATCAAATTAAGCTAGATAGAAAACGAGCCAATAATCGTATTCCTAAAAATACCATAACTCGGAATTTTCCCTGTTGTCATTATGATATTTTTAGGTTTAGATTTTCCATATAAAGTGTAAGTACAGTCATTTGTAAAGCAGGCTGTACTAAAAAAATCGGGATCGCAATTACACTTACCAACATTCTAAAAATGCTCTTCATTCTGCGTCTTGCAGTAGCAGCTCTTGGTGTTTTGAATAGTTGTAACGAATGTATTTATTTTTATCCGAGCCTACTTGTCGTGCAAGACTTCCCACACCAAGATTAGTATTGGATTCTACAGCTCCAATAATATTTATTTCGTCGTACTTTCTGATATATCCACAATATTAAACCTTCCACTTCTCTCACGTTTACTTTCACCACGGCGTTCTTGATTTTGATGACAAACGTCGTTATCCAGCCTGTTCAGTTGCCAGTTTCAGACGTGCTCCACATGGCGCCACTTACCGGCAAAAAATGTTGTACAGGATACTGCAAAACGTATACTTAAAGGATGTCAGTTGTCAATTGTACCTATTCAGATTCAGGCATTTGTGTTAAGAATTTGTTAGAGTTCTTTGTGTTTATTGTTACTTTGATTTTTATATTATTCTTTGCTATAATAATTAGTATTTTAAAAGTGTTATGTTTTTACATACCTACGTATACAAATTCTAATTCATCCACATTATTCCACATAGCTATATGCTTCAAACCCTGCCTTAAGCAAAATTTGATAATTGACACCTTCACTCTGGCATATAATCTGAAGTAATATATTTCTATACATTGTAATATAATTTTATTACAACTTTTAGAAATGAAAATATTCGAAAGTGCACTGTAGTGTTCATTTTGTAATCATGGTCATTCGAACACATTCTTCAAGACGCGAAAATTATTACAGCAAGATACACGTTCTATGCCAATTAGTAGTTATCCCGTTATACATAAACACTCAGCCATACTCAAAGTGTTGATTTCTTGGTTTATTTTAAGAAAAAGTTCATATACACCTATTTTATTAAATACAATAATAACAAAAATAATAAAAGAAAAAACTATTAAATAAATTGTTGAAAATGACCACCTTCCGCCTCCTTCTTAAAGATTGTCGTACTCCCTCAGAGACATCAGGTGTGTTCTGTATGGTTTGGCATGCAGCAACTATGCGATTTCGCAAATCTTCCTGATTCTCAAGTGAGTTAACATATTTATTTAGCAAAACAACTCAGAAACTTCAACGCCCTACATTTCGAAAACTAAGCCGCTTATGACATAAGTTTATGTGAACTTTTCTTAAAATGAATCAAAGAGACCCTCCTTGAGTACGGCTTTGTACTTAAAGAACACCCTATATACAGGGTGTAACTTAATTACGTCGAAATATTCAGGTTGGTAATCCTTAGCCAACTTTAAGAAAAGCAATTCACGTAACCAGTGTCCAAAAGTTCTTCTTGTTCGATATACGGGGTGTTACAATTTTCTAAAACAATTACTCTTTTTTATAATTTCCTTATCAGTGCAGCTATTTAAACAATTTTGTCACACAGTACGCTTGAATAGGACCCCTTAATCTGTGATATTATCAAGTTCTACAATTAACTAGTGGTAGGTAATTAGTTCAATACATTCAAAAATAAAAATAATGACACCCTGTAGAAAATTAAAAGCGATATAATTTTAAGGTACGTCATTTAATTCTAGACGGAAAGTGTCCCTTCGATTGGTTTGCTATCTCACATAGATTCTTGCTAAAATTATTTTTTCTAATTTACTTCCCCGTTTTTGCAAACAAATAATTGAATTAGAGAAATTAAACGTGCCAAGAAACTACGAAATATAGCAAAAAATCAAAGAAACACTTTCTGTTTAGAATTAAATAACTTATTTTTAAATGAGATCTATTTTCATTATTTGCAGAATATAACTTTTTTGTTAAATCTATGGCTCCAATTACTCATATTTCCGCCACTGGTTAATTTTAGAGCTTGGTAATATCACACTCTAAGGGATGCTAAATTTAGTTTAAATAGGTGCACTAATAAGGAAATTATAAGAAAATACGATATTTTTTATATGAAAAATTTTTGCGGGCTTGTTTATACGATTTTTTCCAAAAATTAGCTAATTATTACCATGAAACATTTTAGAATACTTAAATTACATCCTGTTTTAGTGTCAACAGACTGATCATGATAATCGTAAAATCCTGTATATTGATTAATTTTTTATCTATTTGTCCACTTATAAAAGTAGTTTATAGAATAAAATAGCTATCTGTGCAACAAGTGCTAAACGTGGATGTTTATGCACGAGACATGAAAATTATGAAACGAAGCCGTAGGCATAAACACTTTTAGCACGAGTCTTCACACGATATTTTTTCTTCAGCCTAAAATTTACTGTTATTAATCCATAAATCTCAATTTAACAGAGGTTTGCATTTATGACAGTTATAATTTATTTCATAGTAAAGAGATTGCCTTGACGGTACAGGTGACTGTTTCTGCAGCCGGTAGCTGTCAAAGTTAGTTATCAAAGGTAATTATAATAGTAAACATGTGACTTTATTTATTACATAATGCTTTAATTATTTAAAAAACACTTTATTTCGAACGCAAGAAGTAACTAGAATAACTTTATAACCTCACTTCCAGTTTGTTATGGTATCAAACTGATTTTACGACACCCACGGATGAGTGAGTGTCGAATACTCCAACAAGTCCGGCAAACGTCCACACTCACCCCGAAAATCGCTGCAAAACAGGCTAAAGGCCGCGGCTCAAATACGCTCAGGGAGATGAGCGTGGTCCTAAGACGATACACCACAGGGTAAGCGTGTCGGTAGGTATAGGGCGTTGCTTTAAAAGAGGGCGCCACAAGGTCCAAGTAGGGGAATAACCCACGCTCAACCGAACCTTGAAGGTGAAACGGGGTGTGATACGAGAACTTGGCCTCACGAACCTCGTCGCTGCCACGGCAAACGTCGGCTAACTTACCTGTGACGCTCCGACGCTCAGGCGTCCCTGTACATAAATCTTCACAATACAACCTGAAAGGGACATGCACAGATTCGTAAATTATAAGACCTCAGTTCAAATAACGGTCTATTAAAAACAACTTAGCGATACACTGGACCACAAGGGGTCAATACACAGATCGATTATGAATAAGGGGCCCAGCTGGGAAGCGCGTTATTACTAGTCACAGTTACGGGGGTTCACCTTAATTTCAAACATACAACAGGCCTTGGTACACCATCATGAATTTAATCAAACGGCCTAAGCGCTTAAACTAGGCCACCACAAATAAGCTAAATGAACTATGCACGACAGCGGTTAAGCTATACTACATTTGCGTCGTATATGGTCGATATTAGGCCAATACAGGCAAGCAAATTAAACTATGTACGACGGCGCTCAAATTATATTACATTTGCGCCACATATGAGTGAAATTAGTTAACTACTAAGTTAATTACACACACGGTACCTGTGTAGCGAGGCGTCAAGCATCAGACAAGGTGATAGCCAAAGGACTGCTGGCTGCGACGTCGGTTCGAACGAAAGCGTGGAAGTAGAAGATATCACCAGTGAAAATTCCGCCAACGTGGCGAAGTATAGGTCACGTCTCTCTCGAGACGAAGTAACGATGAGACCGCAAATTGGTACAACCCTGCTGTTAGGATTCCCGGTTTTGGGTAAAAGGCCTAGCTTGGGCTCACAGAATGATGCAAGGCTGACGGTCATCGGCATTCACTAGCTCCCAACGCACACACACCTCGACAAAAGCCAGGGAAGGCACCTCTCGCTTCGACTACTCGTAATGAAGTCCCGACCAAGCGCACATTTAGGTGGCAAGACGCCTGACCTTGTCAGCGGCGGCAGCCAATCGACGTACAGACCGTCTCGCATGATGAGCACGAGGCCCGTCCGTGCGAGAGAGATCGACTGAAGGTTTTGATTTTTAGAGAAAGGTTTCTCGCTCGCTCTTACAGCTTGTGTTTTTAAATAAGCAGAAACTGAACGTTCTTGCATGCGATGAAATAAACCAGCTGCACTCACGACGATGTAAAGATTCGTGCGAAATGCCAGACTGTTACATGGAAGCTAAAAGCTACGTGCGTGCCAACTTTAGTATTTTAAATACAAAATAGCGGAAATGTTTTGCGGTGAAATAGAGCTGAACATGAACCTAAATGCAGGAGAGATCGTAAACTTTGTACCGAAACTGTACGAAATGGCTATGTAGCTATAACAATTACAGAAAAATTAAAATGGCCTGACAAGTTCAAAATTCTAAATTCAACACCAACTGTTTACTTTTAGCACATGTGCTAAAAGTAAACAGCTGATTTCAGTTTTAACACGCTGATTTATAAAACGTCGTGAAACAAGCTAGTGCTAAAAGGCCTACTTTTAGTAGTGGCCTAGAAATATATAAGAAATATATTGAAATGAATGCAGTACTCGCGTCCACGTCATGGTATAGGTTAACGTTAACAAATAATTCAAAGGTAAAGTCGGACAGATAAAGTCGTTTTAAAAATTAAACAAGGGGCAGTTCCTTAAACCCTACTGGCTAATTAACCATAAGTGTCAAAATTATTTTGAATAAAGTTTATTATATCTACGAGATGACCCTTAAACGTATGTCAACTTAGACAGGTCGAAGCCCTGCAATCAACTTTAGCTTCAATAATTTTTTTCATTGAAAAACAATTAAAACAATTCTTGACACACTTTGATCCAGTAGCAGTGATATAATTCATTATAGTTATAATGTTATAAAGATGAACGCAAAAAAATGAAATTTTTAATCTCCATGCTTGACAGTTGGGGCTTTACACTAGTAATCAATGAACCTACTAGAATAACGTTAAAAACAGCAGCATTGCTAGATCATATATTAACAAACAACAAAAATATTATTATTACCTCAGGTACTAAACATTTAAGATTTTTTTCTGATCATGAACTTATATATTGTAGTTATACACAAAATGTATGAAAGCTAAACCAAAATCCTATAATTACATATATTTTTCAATTTTTGACTTTCAAAATTTTCAAAATGGTCTTGAACTAATAGACTGGCAAAAGTGTCTTCATATTTGTGATATCTATAAGAAATTTTGCATTTTTAACGAAAATTTAATAGCACTTTTTGACCTTTTTGCTCCTCTTAAAATCTCCATATTCACAAAACGGAGGGCTGCTTGGATTACTGATACAGTTTGTTTGATGAGAGTTTAAGGGATACTACTTTTAAACGTTTTTAAAAATCTGGAAATCCTTTGCATTGACAATATTACAAATCGCTTCGGAATCTTG
The DNA here is from genome assembly GCA_940337035.1 of Agriotes lineatus. NCBI lineage: Eukaryota > Metazoa > Arthropoda > Insecta > Coleoptera > Elateridae > Agriotes > Agriotes lineatus. Next base: position 7,183 of record CALNHX010002342.1, on the reverse strand, counting down.
TCACGGCATGCATGAGAAATGAAAAAAAGGATATCTGAATCACACAATACTTTATGTAATCAGAAAGCCTTTTAGAATAAATTACAACTGTGTGGAATAACTCCTAAAACAAACACTTACAGTATTCCTACTCATTTATATAACGTAAATGAAATAAATTATTATTTTAATTCAGTGAAGGGTGTAGATGTAGTGGACATAGAAATACTGAGAATGTATGAGAACGTTAAGCCGAATTTAACATCTCATTTCACTTTTGCTCCTGGTTCTATAGAATTTATTATTGAAATAATTAACTCCATTCACTTCAAGGCGACAGGTAATGATAACATTAATATTGTGATGGTTAAATTGTGTTCTCCATTTCTAATTCTTTATATTACTCACATACCAATAGCTAAAACGACTGTGTGATATACGACCGGTAATCCAAGGTCCTGGAAAGAATGATAGTTAAAAAGATCAGATGTTATTTAGAAAATATTTTCTTGTTGCTGAATTGTTAGTCTGGCTTTCGTCGTAATTACAGCTGCTGCTCAGCTTTACTTAATATAACTGACGATATATTGAGAGCAACTGATGATGGTAATCTTACAGTGTCGACATTGTTCGACTGTGCCAAGACCTTTGATAGGTACTTTATATCGTCAAATATTATATGCAATTTTATCTCGTGTGGGTTTTGAGGAATCCGCTTTAAACTTAATTAAATCTTGTTTAACCGGAAGAAAGCAGTGTATTGTATTAAATAACAAACGATCCAACCTATCTGAGATAAAATACAGTGTCGCTCAAGATTCCATCTAAGGGCCTTTGTTGTTTTCAATTATACCACTATGGTCTAGATGTCATTTAAACCGAGTGGTACTTTAACGGCCTGTATTACTATTAAAGAAGAACTAAGACAGTTGGTTGAATTGTCAGAGCTGCATTCTCTGCCATGGTTGTATTTGAAAGCACAGATTATAAAGAAGAATATTTACAAGCAGTTATCATAACATTAAAGGTGTTTCTATTTCTTATACTAATTCTGCAAAAAATGTAGGTATAGCGTTGTACTCTGTATTTGTAATTTAAACCTTCTTTACATCAATAGGCATTCGCCCAGCAAGCAGGTCGAGAAGTTAATGTGTGATTCGTTAGTGTTGTTAATTTTTAATTATTGTGATATACTGTATTGATAAAACAACTGCTACAAAAATACAGCTGGTTCAAAACTTGTGCCTAAGATTAATACACAGCATGCGGTGATGAAACCACAATACTCATATCATAAAATAGCAGAACAAGCTGGTTGAACATGGAGAAATGATGTTATTTGATTCTGTAGTTTGTTTTATAAAGTAATGATATTGAAGTCTCGCCATATTTATTTAATAAAATTAGATTTCGTACTGATTTCCATAATTTGAATCTTCGACATAGAGGGCTATTAAGTATCTCTTTACATCGTGCAGAATTATTCAAGCGATCTTTTAGTTATATTTCATGTTTATATGATGGCCTTATCGATGGAAATGTTTGTCTATACGAAGTTTCAAATTGGTTGAAGTCCTGATTATATTATTGTTTATTCATACATTATTCATTGAATTTTGTTTCATTTAATGACTGCTTGTTTTTATTTCGTTCTTTTTGTATTTTCAACTGTAGTGTTTAATTTCAAGAATGTAGCGTTGGTAGGGTAGAGTAGGGGCTTCTAAGTGTTTCTAGGAACCATCTGATCACCATCACATTCCTTGAACAATGTTCTTTAATGTAACATGTATGTGCCATTTTTTCTAATAAACATTATTATTGTAATTAGTATTATTATCTCGGCCTTGATCTATTAATTGAATAAAGGCCTCTCTCATATTCGACCATTTTTTATGTTCTGGGCGACCTGGTACCAATTGAGCCCAGCGAATTTCTTCAGCTCGTCGTACCATCTCTGCTGAGGTCGCACTTGTGTTTTCTGCCTTATCCACTCATTGGTTTTGTGGTCCCTTAATGATATTCCTAATAACTTGCGTTCTATGGCTCTCTGATGCACTCTTAATTTGTTAAATCTTTTTTTGGCCAAAACCTTTGTTCTAGAGGCGTATGTTACTACTAGGAGAATGCAGTCGTTGTACACTTTTGTCTTCATTTCCATGGAGATTTTTGTATTTAGGATGTGTTTTAATTGACAGAGGAGGCCGCCCAGCCTAGTCTGATTCTTCTGTCAATTTCTAGGTCTTGATATCGTTTGTCGAAGAAGATTGTTTGGCCTAAGAATATGTACGATTCCACTTTTTCAATTGCTTGTCCCTGAATTATGAGTGTTGTCTCTTCTGTTGTTACATTTGTCTAGTCCTATTTTTCTTGATTCTTTTTGTAGATGTTCAAGCATCTCGATGAGTTCTTCTTTATCCAAATAGTAGATTATCATCAGCAAATCGGAGGTTTTGTAGGTATTCGCAATGGATGTTTATTCCTTTTCCTGTGCAATTTTGTTTTTTGAAGACATCCCCAAACACCAAGGTGAATAATTTTGGCGAGATGATATCACCTAGTTTAACATTTCTTTCAGTTTTGATTTTATTCATGGTTTCGTGAACTCTTATTGTCATCGATGATTTTTTTCTAGATGTTATTATTATTATTATTATTATTATTATTATATCCAAAGAATGAATGAAATTGTATTTGATAATTGACACTATGAATCAAATATTTAATAGAATAAAATAATAACTAAGAAACATTTCTAAATCTGTTTACTTTGTACTGTCGATACATCAAAATACAACCGCCATACTTAAATAGGTACTTGTCACCTTTATTCTTATAGCAATATATTATCTTTCCATTTAAAAACGGATCACACTATTGGTGCGTTACTACCTTATAGCAATATTAAACATTGATCCAATTCAACGAAACACACCTGTTCAGTTCAGATATAGATTTAAACTATTTTTCATGTAATGTATTTGTAACCACAATGATTTCAGTAACCGTGGTTACAAGTATGTGGTGTCAGAGCTCTCTAGAAAACCACAATACAATCAGTCCGTTGTCACGCAATGGTGGAGAATGTTTTAAAATATGGCATGAAATTTCCACTGAAGTCACAAGCTTAAAGTAGCAAAAATATTCTAAATATTTTAAATCGTATTAGATGGCTTGGCCGATTAGAATTTGTGTCTGCTTTTTACTATTACCCATTGTTTGTTTCTGTGAAATATGAACCATAAAATGTAATGCATAGAGAAGTTACAGACATGTAACTACTAAAATGTTATTACACCCGTGTGTAAATCAAATTTTATTTAACTCTCACCGTAGCACCTAAATTAGCGATTTTACATATCTCATCTATAGGAAATATTTAATAAACTTGAGTTTGCGTCTCAATATAGAGTTGTGCATTATCCTAGCAACCAATTTTTTTATTTAGACAAATTATTGGAATTCTAAAAATTACTGAAAAGGTATTCAAGAAAACCAAGTCACTAATTACAACAAACAAACGTCCAAATTATTTTAATTAATTTGGGGTAATGTTGACGGATACAAAAACAAAACAATTATCAAAACATTTTCATTAAGGCAAAACTCGTAACAGTAAAACCTATCATACTCTATCTACATATTTTCATTACAAAATAATATTACCAAGGTAAAAGCAAGTGCAGCATTTAAACTCCATAGAGCGCCATCTAGGACCTTCGCATTTTAGAGAAGTGTGGAAATGTATATATAGATTTTAAGAACTTCATTTTTTCCGGTAAAACGTTCATCCTTTTAGTTTGCGTCGCTCATCTTGTATACACTTATTTAAAAATAAACAATGAAGCTTAAATTAACTAGAAATTACCTCAGTTTTCTACTGATATTTCAAAAACGATTTAAAATTCGGGGTAATCCACGAAATACATATGACAGTGCACAGTTTTCATCTAATTTAACTTCCTTACATCTTATGTCATGTACAGAAACAGTGACTACTATAACACTCTGGCTGTACTGGAAAACAAAAAATCCCCAATGTACGACGTTCCGTACTGCCAACACTATATTTTCTACTGAATTATTTTTTATTTAAAAAATATCTAAAACACAAAATGCTGTGAACTTTTTGTTTTCAAAAATTAGACGTGATATGGAAGTTTATGCTCCAAGTATAAAATTAGTATTTTCTGTGCGTTGGTCAACAAACAACTGTGTAAATCAAAATGCATTAGAAAGTATAATATACTGCTACATATCAAATTAAGTAACTTATAGATTACCATATAATTCTAATTACTAATGCACGCAACCCTTTGCAAGTTGTAACAAATCTAGAAACTAACAATTTAAATTTAAATTCTAGAGTGTATAGCCAAATTGAACCTCTAAATATGAATGCAAGTTCTGGAAGTTGTAGTCTAGAGCCCAATAAAAAAAATAACGGTAACAGCAAAAAATGAAATAAAAGGCATGTTAAAATCGTAAATGAAGTAATACAGTGAGAGAAACACATTGTATATGTAACCAGTATGGACTTTAGAAGAAGAACTAAACTAAAATCATAAGAACAGCAAACAGGATATTTCAAACAGCAGATTAAACTAACAGTATAAAATAGCTATTTATGCAACAAGTGCTAAAAGTTGAGGTTTATGCACGAGACATGACATGACTCGTGCATAAACCACTTTTAGCACAAGTTGCATACAATATTTTTTCTACGACCTTAAATTTACTGTTATTAATCCATAAATGTCGATTTAACAAAGGTTTGCATCTACGACAGTTATAATTTATGTCATAATAAACAGTAGGCCTTAACGCGCAGGTGAATGTTTGTAGAGCCAATACTGTCAAAGTCAGTTATCAAAGGTAATTATTAATACTACACATCTGACCGTATTCATTACATAAACCTTTAATTGTTTAAAAAACACTTTACCTCTAATGCAAAAAGTAACTAAAATAACTTTACAACTTCACTTCCAGTTCGGAATTGTGGTTTATAACCTCACTTCACTTTATACCACACATGCGCTAAAAGTAAACAGCCGATCTCTTTAAACACGCTAAATTATAAAATATCACTTTTAGTGAAACAAGCTAGTGCTAAAAGGCCTACTTTTAGTAGTGGTGGTAGAAAAAATACATTAGCATATTGAGAAAAAAATGCATTCTGACAATAAGGGACAAGGAAAAATTACAAATATCACAAAAGAGGATGACGATATTAAATGATTAAACAGGGTAAGAAAAATTGCAAAAACAAAAACCAAGGTGATTTGCTACTTAGTGAGGATGGAAAGCAATATACAGTGTGTCCATTTAGTGCGCCGGTCTTCGATTACGCTTTCACTTATTTTCCGATAAAAAGTTTGATGAATGTTTCCCTAATGGGATTGAAAGAAGCAGATTTTAAAATTGTTTTAATATATACAAGGTGTCCCAAAAAATGTTGGCTCAAAAAGGTATTTCTTTTTTAAAATGGATCTTTTTGTCAATATCAAGTTTTCAATAAAAACGTCACATTTTCCCCCACTCTTGAATATTTGTTCCCTAATAATTGAGGCGGTCGTCATTTAGGATACAAAAATACTAATGTTTTATTAAAACGATATTTTAATACAGGGTGTTCAAAATACCGATCTTCAATCTTTATTTTCTCAATTTTTATAAATGGAACACCTTATTTTTATTACAGGAATAAATATATCTTTAATTTTCCCTTATTTTGACCCAAACATGTTGTACTTTAATGTAAAGAGTGTTTAAGAAATTAAGCTATTTGTCATATGGCCTTTAACAGTGCTGGTAAAAACCCGATTTGACGGTTAACCGACTCTCAGTTTTTCAAACCGGTTCGTTAACCGGTTTACAAACCGTTTCTTCAACAGGTTTACAAGCCGGTTCTTAAACAGGTTTACAAGCCGGTTCTTAAACAGGTTTACAAACCGTTTTGTTAACCGGTTTAAAATCAAACTATTTGTTAACCGGTTTACCGGTATTCGATTTATGAAAAAACCGCGGTTAACCGAAAGCCGGTTAATCGCCAAATCGGTTTTTTACCAGCACTATTATGCGCCAAATAGTACACATTCATCGTGATTTTTTATTAAAAGCTTAATTTCTGAATCACTTAGATTAAATTACAACATATTGAGGTTAAAATAAGGGATATTTAAGGCTCTATTTATTCCTGTAATAAAAATATAGGGTATTCTGTTTTAAAAAATTAACAAAATACAGAATAAAGATATTGACATTTGAAACGTTTTTTATGAAACTTTGGTATTTTTGTATCCTAGATGACGACCTCCTCAATTTTTAGGAAAAAAAATATTTAGAAGTGGGGAAAATATATTTTAAATGAAAGCTTGATATTGACAGAAATCCGAAAAACGTTATTAAGTTGGAACCGCTGCATACAAATTGAAAGAAAAGTTCGAGTTGAACGTAGAACCTATAGGGACTTGAATAGCCGTACAGAAATATAGGGTGCTCCATTTACAAAATTAATAATTTTTGTGAGCCCCCTTCACCCCCATTAAGATCACCCTAGTCAAACTTTCTATCGGAAAAAGGTAAAGACGTAATTAGAGACCGGCACTAAATGGACACCCTGTATAACAGAAATATTAAAAAATATTGAAGACCACGTGACCATGTAATATAGACAACACATTTAACACTGTTGGAAAAAAATTAAACCTAACAAAGTAGTGGCGTGTAATGTAATTAACTTAGTTCTGAATAGAACTGTTGGAGAAGTAGACGAAATAAAGTATCGTAAGCTAGAAAGTTAACGCAACTATCGTGAGAATTCAAAACTACACCACGATCCTCAATGTTCAAAAGTGTCAAATTGGTGCTTGCATGCTACATCGGAACCTAACATTAAATTCAATAAATCCGCAAATGTCACTGCTCACTTGGTCTTTAATAATTTTGTTACAGTGGGAAATCCCGTTTGCGACAGGTAACAGGCTTAAAGGGAGGTCCAGTAGCTCAATGTGAGGGCGGGTCTTAAGATTGAAAAAGAAGAAGGTTTGCTGACTATAACCAAGGTAGTTGTACCTAGAAAGATACTGGGACAAATTCGTGCTATTTAAGTGCGCCATCTGGTGTCTGCCGGTGATATAATAGCGAAGTTCCCCAGAAAAATGTTATTTGGTTGTGGGAAATATGTACGTGCTCGCTTCCGAAA